>CM028887.1:640000-652500 GCA_016801885.1 Toxotes chatareus
TGGTCGAACAGTCCCATGCTCTGTGCCCGGGCTGCTCTGTGGGGAGGAGGGGCCTGGTTATTACACATGTCGGTGTCGGTCTGCAGTGAAGTACCCGCAGAGGACGCCCCCTCCCTCAGGACGCTGCATGTGCATCGCCCTCAGTCCCAGTTCAGCATCCGCCTCATCAGCCAACACCTGACACCTGCTGTCCTCAGGCCCAGGTGTTTTCAGTCATTCATTACAGATACCTGACATTTTATTTTACATGTCTGTAATTTCACATTAATTCCCAACAACGTTTTCTTTAAAGAACAACGGAACTTGTGTTATTTTGTTGTTCATTCTCACCGTAATGTTTGCCTCCAAATGAGTTAGGTTTCTGCAAACAGCTTAACTAACTAACAGGATCATCAGTTAAGCTAATTAACTAGTTACAAAGAGATGATAGAAACTTGGAGCATTAAGCGGTTACACCTCCACCCTGCAGCGTGGAGGTGAAGCTCAGATCTGCAGCTCTGACATTCAACAAAACTCTGAGAAAAAATCCAGATCAGAAAAACCTGATTACTTCTGCTGTGAGCTGAGAGCGAAGGCGTCCTGCTTCTCTCTGGAGACTCCGAATCTCTCTGCCACGTTCTCCGAGGTGATGCTGCAAAAAACAGACAGGTGGATCAGAGCAGGTACAGGTGGACCAGAGCAGGTACAGGTGGAGCAGGGCAGGTACAGGTGGATCAGGGTAGGTACAGGTGGATCAGGGCAGGTACAGGTGGATCAGGGCAGGTACAGGTGGATCAGGGCAGGTACAGGTGGAGCAGGGCAGGTACAGGTGGATCAGGGTAGGTACAGGTGGAGCAGGGCAGGTACAGGTGGATCAGGGCAGGTACAGGTGGATCAGGGTAGGTACAGGTGGATCAGGGTAGGTACAGGTGGACCAGAGCAGGTACAGGTGGAGCAGGGCAGGTACAGGTGGATCAGGGCAGGTACAGGTGGATCAGGGCAGGTACAGGTGGAGCAGGGCAGGTACAGGTGGATCAGGGTAGGTACAGGTGGAGCAGGGCAGGTACAGGTGGATCAGGGCAGGTACAGGTGGATCAGGGCAGGTACAGGTGGATCAGGGTAGGTACAGGTGGATCAGAGCAGGTACAGAAAACTGACGACTGACGGGTCTGACCACAACAACACAGCTGAGAGGAACTAATCTGGGATTAGAACAAAGGTTTTATTAGAGTCTGAGATTCTAATCTCTGTGGTTAAACGGGGCAGTGATATCACTCCGCATCACTCCACAGCAGGAAGGGGCGCCTGCTACCGGCTGAACGTCTTTTATCGTTAGAATAAATAAATACCTGTGTGCTGGGAACTAACCGAGGGTTCTTAATTAACGTTTGGTAAATCTGATAGTTGCCAGGGATGCACCGATACCGGTACCACTTTACGGCAGCGTGACGTTCAGTTGGACGGTCAGGTGTTACCTGAGAGCAGGCGGAGCAGCGGACTGTAGAGGACGCTCTGCGGAGCTGTGAAGAGGAGCGAGGTTTGCTCACAGCGACAAACCGTGGAGAAGATGAACACAGAGTCTCTCCCAGGACACTGGTCTTCAGGACGCTGCCCGGCGGCCTGGAGCCGAGGAGCCGCGGTATGCAGAGCAGAGGTGTCCACGCTGTCCCACAGAGGACCGTGCGGCTGCAGGTGTGTGTTCCAGCCAAGCAGCAGCAGCACACCTGACCTCACTCATTCAATCCACGGAGCTCAGTCTTCACACAGCTGATTGGTCAAACGGTGTGCTCTTGAGTGCAGCGAAGCCACCGCAGGTGCGTTTGATGACAGACTCCCAGCATGCAGTGCGTCGCACTCACCCGGCTGTTACTGAGCGGCGCTGCGGCAGTCCGACGGGAGACAGCTGGACATTTTAAACTTTCCGCTTTGCAGATTTTCAGGTGCAGCTCAGCCAGCCAATGAAAACACTCCTACCTCTGTCACATTCTTTTCTAACAGCCAGAGAATGAAACAATATCTGATGAAAATAAAACACGTTTACAAGTAAATGTACAAAGTGTAGTGACATTAATAAGAACTCATATTGGTGCCGGCAGTACTCAGAGGTAAGCACTTGTACTGGTCATTGGATTGAAAACACGTGGTATCGGTGCATCCCTGACAGCTGCCAGAACAAGTTTTAGGTTAATAAGATTTGGGATTTTAACAAACGTGTGAGGAGTTTCACTAATTTCATCACTGACTCAAATTCTACAGTAATAAATTCTGTCGTTTCTGAAACAGTTTCCAGGATTTTACCTCTCAGGAGGTTAATTACACTTTCTCAGGTTCTGTTTCTTTTAGGTATCTAACACATTTTGGGATAAGAAAGTTTGTCTTCCGTTAAATCCTCCAGGAGGAGGAGGCAGAGGCGGTCTCACCCCATGGGAATGATGCAGTCTCTGGCCTTGTCGTTGTCCATCAGTCTGGGGCTCAGATCTCCAGGTTTTCCCATTGAACGCAGAGACATGCTCTCCACACTGTAACACACACACATACACACTGTCTCAGTTTTACTCACTCTAATCCTAATGAAACATGTAATGTAAATAATGACCAGCCGTGACAGCTTCTTGCTTCTGTGCTCTGTTTCCTATCATAATCTGCTGAGCACACAGAGACAGTTTCGGCTGTGGAAGGAGCTGTATCAATAAAACTGAACTGAACTGAATCTGGAATGACAAACTAAACGTACCCACAGGCGAGACCCAGCTCGATGGATTTGCTTCTTATGGCTCCTGCACAAACAGGTTCAAACTTTGGGTCAATAAACAGCAGCTGATTCTCATTTCAAGTCGTTAAGAGGACGAACGAAGCTTCAGTTCTACCTGCGATGTTAAACAGAGCCTGCAGCCCCGAGGAGCACTGTCTGTTCACGGTGTAGATGGGAACCGTCTCTGGAAACCCACTGAAATGAAGACAGGGCAGTGAGGACGGTGTGAAGGACAGACAGAGGAGGACAGTGTGTGTGAATGATGATCAGTCTGACCTGAGGAAGTGAGCCACTCTGGCCATCAAAACTCCAGCTCCAGGCTGCAGCACGTTACCTGCACACAGGTGAACACTGTGTCAAATCAGAGATTAAACCAGGATGTAGACTGAATTAGCCCTTTAAATTTAGATAAACGGGGGAAAGGGGGGTTGTCTCACCCACACAGACGTCTCCCAGCTGATTGGGTGACAGTCCAACATCTGTCAGCACAGCTGTCATGGCTGCACTCAGCAGCTCGTCGGGGGTGGTGTCCTGAAACAGTTAGTCAGGGTTAGTTTTCCACTCCAGCTCAGCTGCAGGTTCACAGGTGAAACGCGTACCTTAAACGCTCCTCTCTTAGCTCTCCCGATAGCAGTCCTCAGTCCATGAACCACCACCACGTCCTCCGGACCGCTGCTCCCTGCAGATCCAGATCCGGATCCTGACCCACACTCTGACCTCCATAAATCCCGTCTGTAGCCAGAGGAACCAGATGGAGCCAGGTGACCCGAAATTACCTTTAACCTGTGCATTTCGACGATAAAGCACCTGAGTTTGGTCTGTGAGGTCACCGCTGCCGTCACTTCCTTTGTACTGTTGGACGGGAAGAGAAGAGGGACAATCAGTGCGAGTGGAGGCCATTACGAGATCCTCATCTGTGTCTTATAGTTAGTACAGCAGACTAATGGGGCAGGAGCTGGACCTCTTCAGAACTCGCCTGAGAATCGTCAGGTTTTTAAATTTTCCTCAGTATCAGAGTAAAACAGTGGAAGTCGTCTGGACATTTACAGGTCACACAGTAAAATTAAGCCGTTAAGATGACTTCGGCGATATTTATTTTCCCAAACGTGAACAAACATGGGCTAAAAACGGGCTCAGTTTGGGTCCCGCGGTGTAACCGACTGTTTCCGTGGCAACGTTTTACTTCCTGTTTGTTGGACAAGTTTACACAAGACTTTTAATGTTTAACGTGACATTTTACAAAATACTTAATACAACAGAACCCGCATATGTTGATATTTAAGCTCATATTCATGATACAGACACGAAGAGCAGACAGTTACATCAGGTGGCGCCATGTTTTGCTTCTGACCAATCAGTGACCGCCTTTCACCACGTTTACCTTTCAGAACTTTGAGAGTTTTGACTGCAGCTGCTCTTCAGTCCTGAAAACTTCTGACTAGCTCAGCTGCTGCGAAGTTATGGAGACCAGATGACAGGAAGTAGACCTGGGTCCGGTCTGCTCTTTAAACCTGCTCCTGTGACGTAGCGCGTCACGGCGTGCTACGTCTCAGGAGCAGAACGCACCGCAGAGGGTCGTCGGGTCTGATCTACCTGCCACGAACCACCTCAGACCCGGTGTCAGAGCCAGGACCATCACCCGAGACCCGACCCACCACCTGTTCAGGCCCCCACCCGAAAGTAAAGTGAAAAACAATCAACTTCTGTGAACTGAACTGATTTCCCAGAGCTGTCAAACTGTCAAACTGACTGTAGGATGCTGCCTGTGTGTGTGTGTATTAAGGTGTAATGCTGGAAACAGTCGTGCAATGACAATAAAACCTCTTATGTCTTGGCTCCTGTTAGCTCCCGTTAGCTCCTGTTAGCTTCCGCTGGCTCCTGTTAGCTCCCGTTAGCTCCTGTTAGCTTCCGCTGGCTCCTGTTAGCTCCCGTTAGCTGTTCCCTCCTTCGTGTCCTTTCTCATAGAAACATGCTGCAGTGCTGAGCGGTCCTTCCATGAACTCTGTACCAAATATCAGATACACAGACATATTTTCTCACAGGACTGTTTGAACTGTAAACGTTAAAATCCTCTGTTAACAGGCTGAGCTCAGGTTGTGTGTGTACAGTCACTGTGTTACTGAAGAATGTCTGTTGGACAATAAACGTTGACTGGAAGATAAATACTTGGACTAAATACTTTTTTAATTTGTTACAGCACATTCATAAGGCCACGGACTCACTGCACATTCTGTTTGGAATCAGACAACAGGAAACACAGATCCAAAAATATGTTTTCTCCATAAAGAATCAGATATAAAACAGTTCATCCTCCATTTTCAAATTTTAGATGAAGTAGTGCTTCAGGACACAGTCACAGAAATATAATGACACAACTGCGACACTAAACAATAAAAGGGCAAATCTTAGAGCTGCTACAAACAGTCCACCTTTTTCAAAATAAAAGCACACGTTCAGAACAGATCGGCATCTGAGGATTAGTGTTTGTTTAAATACAACACAAAAAGTGTGTCAGTGCTACACTGCAGGATGAACATGATCCGAAGGGCAGCTCAGAAAGCAGAAACAGAGCAGAGCACCAGAGGAAGGTCAGAGTTCATCTGAAGCAGTGTTAAAGATTACAAATATAAAGCTCAGTATTCAGCTTTAAATACCAAACCACTCCCGGTGCACACCTGCACAGGTGAAACACATAAACCCAGACAGTTTTAGTGCACTGTGTTTTTAAAATCCTTCAGTTGCTCAGCAGGAACGTTGAGCTGAATGAGGAACGTGGTCACGTCAGTCCTGGACGTCCTGGGTCCTGGACGCCCTGGGTCCTGGATGTCCTGGGTCCTGGTTCCAGATCACACACTCTGAGGATCTGCTGCTTTTCTGGTTTGGAAATTTCACTTTGATCTTTGGGTTTGGACTGAAGCTCAGACACAACAGGTGCCTGAATTACAGGTAATCCACCGTCTACTGATGTTTCATAAACTGTTGACTCATTACATAAATCATAAATATATCTGAAGACGCCACCTTGAGTTCTTTAAATCAAACCGACATATGAATAACCAATCAGCAGCTGGCGATCAGAGATGTTAGCATTCAGGTTCCTACTAACAGGTCCTGACGTCTCTGATTCCTCTGAGCCACAGAGCTCATCGACACACACCCTGCACTTTATTCAGTCACACACAGACACCACCCTGCTGCCTCAAACACACACTACAGCACCAAATGTGGATTAATCCGCCACTGAAACTAGTCTAGAAGATGAGCTCAGGAATCTGTCCCCCCTGCACTCCTGTGCCGTTAGTGCTGTCCGAGGAGCACTGGAACTGAAATGTCACTTTCCCACACTGCACCTCTGTCATCCCTTCCTGTCCAAAGTAGCTCAGCTCATTTCCATCCAGAACCACACTGGCAGTGTAGAATGTATCAGGCTCGATCTGGACTGGATACTCAAACCACACCGGGAAGGTATTGCTGGAACCATCAGAGAAGTATTTACTGAGGTTTTGTCCCAGCAGGACTCCCTGACGTTTCAACTCAATCTTGGCACTGTACTCTGCTGAGCCACAGCTAGATCCGTACAGTCCAAACCCAGCGATGAAAACTCTTTTATCCACTGCAAACTGTATACTGTCACAGCGACCCCGATAACGCCACTGGTTGCTTCTATAGGCACAGGACTGGAATCTGTGGCAGCGCTGGGGTGTCAGGCCCTTCCTGGGCTGGCTGACAAACTGCAGCTCAGGTTTCTTGGCTGCTGTGTACCACAGGAAGATGTCATTGGTCTCATTAAGCGTCAACACGCCCGACTGGGCTGCCCCATTGGCAAAATCATCCAGAGCCATTGTAGGGATGCGTATCAGGTACATGGCCTTGCCCAAAACCTTACGCTTGTTGTCAGTCGAAGAGGTGAGCTCCTGTCTCTGGCACTCAGCCTCAGCCCAGCTGAGGGCCGCCTCGAACACTACTATCTCTTTAGCATTGAGTGTCTCTCGCTGTAGGATACTCTCCAGGGTCTGGGAGTCGATGTCACAGAAGCCCTCCGAGCGTAACGCCAGCTCGGCCTGGGCATCAATCACCTCCCAGCAGCGCTGTGTCAGCTCCGGCTCTTCAAACAGGCAGCTCTGGGAGAGTAACACGCAGGCATTCTTGGCACTCAGACTGGTCTCCAGGAAGTTGACGCAGGCACGTGCCAGGTGAGGGACAATGTACTTCAATCTTGGCAGCATGCTGGATGGAGGTGGTGCTGCTTGCTGAGGCGGGGGGGACCAGCTTCTTAGTGGGGTACAGCTCTGCAGCCATTATCTTCCCGTCAGACTGCAGGCCGGCTCATGACTGAACGGCGGACTGTGGAGAGGACTGCAGAGACTCTGAAAGTAGAAACCGGACTTTACTCTGGATCCGAGGGCTTTTCGCGGTGTGCGGCTAACGTTAGCGGAGCTAGCCTCACACCGTCAAAGCGCTTTTCACCAGCGGGTTTTCAGCACACCCCTCAGATGAAACCTTAAAACGCTAAATTAGCTCAGCAGCTAAACACAGACAAAGCAGCGGAGTCTGAAATAAAAAAGTTACCTAGACAATGTCCGAACCCGCGGATGTCATTCCACTGTTAAACTTAGCATGTTTGTGCTACTCAGCTAGCAACTAACTAATTAACTAACTAAACGCGTTATGAGTTAATTTCTGCGCCATGGTTCGGTTGTTTGGTAAATAACTCGGTCTCCACTCACCTCAGGGTCAGGCAGAGGGATTCAGGATCATGTCTTCTCACCGCATTCAGCAGTTTTTCAGCTGTTCCACAGACTGGCGGATTAGCTTTGTTTACAGTAGCTCGTAGCTTCTTCTGCTAATGTTCACAGCAGCAGAGTCAGACCGTTCAGGGGACAGCACCGCCCCCTGGAGGACACAGAGGAAAACCACGCTCAGCTGTTGCTCCTACTTTCCTTATTCTTTCTGATCTTCAATAATCATCCTTTCATGTGGCCGGCGGGGCGGGGCGTCCGCTGATCACAGGGTTGGCAGCTCGATTCCCGGTCACAGTGTCCGTGGGCAGAACACCGAAATCCGGGCTGTTCCAGGTGGACAGACAGCAACCGGAAGGAAGCTCACTGCCGCCGGAGTGTGTGTGTGTGTGTGTGTGTGTGTGAGAAGCAAATGGAAAGACACACTGACACATCTACATGGACGCAGTCATTTCTAATCCTTTGTTAAAAATGAGATAAAGGCATTAAATTGTGGTCGCGTGCAGCTTCCGGTGAGAGTAAAAACAAAACATCCAAACAATGCAAACGCGACAAAGACTCTCACAGCAGCATCGTGATATACAACATATTCCTTTATTGTTGTTACTGATAAATCTGTCACTCTCATGAAAAAGGAAAACAGCACCTGTATGTACTTCATGTACATCAGGGTTCGCTTCTATAATCTGTCTTTAACGTTTCACTGAACACATTAAAGGACAATATAATCATTTACAGGCAAACTGGACCTGACCACGGTTCTCACTCAGGCCTCAGTTTGAAGGTTCAGCTCTGCCTTTGGCCACTGAAGACGATAAAATATAAATGTGACGGACACAGTTCAGCTGCCGACATCACCTCTGGCTAGTGTTACTGTACTGTACATGTGTGAGTGACGTCCAGCATTGGCGTTCCGGTTCCCACGGTAATGGTCTTACAATCAAAGTGGAACATGGGAAATGCAGCGATTCTATTGCTCTGAGAAGCAAAGTGGACAAAACCGTCACAAGTCTGATTCCTGTCCCAGCGCGTCCTAACTCTGTGAAGCGACTCAGCGTCTGATCACCGGCTGCAGCTCGGACACAGCGCGCTGCTCTCATTTCTATAGTTTGAGAGTTTTACAGGCCTGAAGGGGAAACACTCTCCAGGACTTCAAAATAAAACGACAGAGATGTTACAATGTTTTTTTTCTTATTTCCTCTTCACTGCTGTGGTGATTTTTCATTTGGAGATGATGAGCTTGTTTCAACAAAGAACAAGACGAAGCTGTTTTTTATTCCACAGACTGCAGCAGCTGGACGGTGGCTTTATTATGAAGGTTCTGACAGGAAGAACAGGGAAATTTGCTGCTGGTTAAAGACTGTACGTTCACTGCAAGACACTGGGATATGGTTATGGTTCTGCAGAGACACAGGAAAGCGTTCGAGTGGATCCACTCAGAGAGGGGTGTTATGGGTAACTGCAGGATGCAGGCGACGCGTCCAACCAGCTGATGGACTGATCTCATGTTCTACTGAGAAAACAGCGGCAGATGTTCCAGTGAGGTTGAGCCTGAAGGCGACTGTTCTCTCACACACTGAACCGTTTAAAAACGCACAGCGATCATTCAGCTGATGGATGGATGATGAATGAATGAATGTGTACTCACACCAGGCATCACCCCACGGCCTCAGCGGAGTCCAGCTGTTCCCGCCTTTAAGGTGGCGCAAAGGGTCAACAACAACCAGACTTCATTCATTTCCTACATCATTTTACAGGAAAGCTGAATTTAAACTGCTCGCTGTGTATTTACCTGTTAAACAAATAACACAGGTGACGATCTTTAACTGATCCACTTTCAATTTTCTGTTAAACTTTCCCTTCATACACCTTTACACCAGGTTAATAAATAGATCTGCTTTAATCCCTAAAAACTGTACAAACATCTGTTTAAACTTTTTACACAGTTTCACTTTATGTTAACAGAAAAACAGACTAAGTTCCTCAGAGTTTCCCACAGAGTCAGGAACACAGCTGCATGTTTGAGATGATCGTTTGGTAAAAAGCAAAAATAAAAAGTGTTAAAGTGAAAGGTGAAGTCGTGAACACGTGATCTAATCACAGCAGCAGAAACCTCAAAGGAAAAAACGCCACTTTCAAGTAAAACAGAGAAAAACGTCTTTAAAAAATATCTACAGGTCTGTCACCAAGCACAGAGAGTCCTTTAAAAAACTAGTAATTGTAAATAATAATAATAATAATAATAATTACACAAAATACAATATTTTCAGGCAGTCAGCACATAAAGCATGTACGAGTCTGAGGCAGTGACTTAGAGTTTTGTTGTTTTACAACAAAATTAGCTTTAGCAACAACATCCGTGGGGTTTAGTGGGAATCGTCTCGTCAGCTCGGTCGAATCTTTTGGCTTTAATTTGGTGTTTTAGAATCGTAATAAATACTTTGTGTGATTAAAGAAGAAGAAAGAAATGAGAAAATCTTCGCTGCAGCTTTTTCTGGCTGCAGTTCGTCAGGATTTCAAATATAAATACACAATAAAAAGCAGCAGGTTTTCAAATCGAGCCTCGAAACTCCCGAACCTGAAGAGAAGTTTGACAATAAGCCTTCAAACTCAAACAGGTCGGCTGAAATCTGTTCTTCCCAGGTGTTTCCAGGTGACGTTTCACTTTGGAAAGAAGCTCTTCATTTGATCTAAGTGTCACATGACAGCAGGTGTGTTTACAGGTGGAGGCTCTGTGCAGTATATTACAGTTACAGCTAATAACACATCACAGACCTGCAGCGTCTCCAAACACTGAAGGGTTTCATTTCAAACTGATCCCAGAGGCAGCACAGGACCGTCTCCTCTGCAGAGCTCAGCTCTGGAGCAGGTGAGTCAAACCTGTGCTGCTGAAACTCAGCTCAGCACCTGAGCTCCTGAGCTCACCTGGCAGACGAAAGGCCAGGACACTTCACCCAACCTTTCTGAGCAGCAGAGGCAGAGTCATGACTCCTTGTCCTTCAGCTGATGGCGCAGACCGGACTGACACCTTCCACGACAGGAAACCACTGATGTCAGATCACAGGTCATTTTATTCCACTGTGCTGAAAACGTCTTATTTTGAAATGAAACTCTGCAGGTATTTGACCTGTCCTCTCCCTCAGGTCTCTGTCCACCAACGCAAGTGTCCATGAGCAAGGCTCAGACTCCAAACCAGCTCAGGGTCATGACCTTTGACCTCTTACCGCCAGAGTGGGTGTTTACAGGGCGGCACTCACGACAGACTGAGGCACAACTTAGTTTTTTTAGGACGAGAAATAATCAAAATCACACCAAATTCATTTAAAAGCAAAAAATCCACCAAGTCCTGAGCAGAGTCAGGCGTCGCCCAGAGGAGAAATCAGTTTGGATGAGCTGTGACCACAAAGTGGAACTGGCTGCTCCCACATCCTCTAAACCTCCACAGCTAAGAGAACCAACGCTCTGCAGAAAAAAGGCACATGATCCTGACAAACATTTCGAAGCAACACCGACAGACAGGCTGCTCTCAGGAGCGTTCAGGTCAGCGATGGCAGATTCCGGCTTCTGTAAAACGTGCAGAGCGATCCTGTTTTCACTTCATTCATCGTCTCATCCAGAGGTTGGTTTGTTTTTGGGACCCAGGCCGGCCCGAGTCCAGGAGGTGGGCGGGGACAAATATTTGACCAATCATGAAGGAGAAGTCTGGGTTACTGTCACTCCTCCATCTCTCTAAAAAAACAAACATGCAGCACCCTGACTCCACCTTCTTCCATCACAGCGTGTCCTGTCCACTCGGCCTCAGAGCTGCACAGTCAGTCGGTTTCGGGTCATACGAACACCTTGGCCAGCGCGTCGGCCCCGGCGCTGCCGATGTAGCACTTGGTGGGGTGGAACGCCACATCGTGGATCGACTCCTCAAACTTCTTGCGGTGGGCGGTGAACTCCTGAATGCACGTCTTGCTCTCCATGTTCCACAGACGGATGGAGCAGTCGTGACCTGGGAGGGTGGAGAGAGGACAGATTGTTATCATGAAGCTCCACCAGGTTTCACAAACATCCACCTGAGTTATTACCGTATTAACGCGTGTAGATTCACTTACTTCCAGACATGAGGTACAGTCCGTTTGGATCCACAGCGAGACTGGTGACAGAGTCCAGGTGGGCGACCATGGAGTGGATCAGCTTACCTTTAAATTCACAACACATTCCACAGTTCGACCCAGTTCTGGTAAAACTCACATGAAGAGCTGGATATTATTTTATTTATGAAGCTGATCAGTGGGATCAGCTGTTTCCCTCCTGAGACGTGAACTGATGAACAACACGGCAGCAGATTAACAACGGAAACACTGAACATCGTCTGTCTCAGGTTATTCATCCGTCTGTGGCTTTAGCTGATTGGTTTAATGACATTTTTCATCAAAAACACTTAGAATTTTATGTTTTCCTGTTTTGGAGAAAATTCCCTCAGAAACCTGAATTTGCGTCTTTGACCTGAGGACAGGTGGAGACGATCAGACGGACCCTGCTGCTGCTGATTCCCTCTTCACACGCTTTCATGTCACTGTACATGTGGTATTCTGACAGCAGCTGTGATACACTCAGGATCTTTTAAAGGGACACCTCAGAGACAGACCGGTCCCTCAAGCTCCAAAACACTGGATCCTACAGTTCCCACAATTCAGCCGATACTAACTTTTACTAAAGACATCCCTATGGCAACCAGTGTTACGGCTAACACAGGATGTGACATGAGAAACTGGTGGTCCTGCTGTAAGATGTGAATGTGACTCCGTGGATTTGATGCTGCAGCTGCAGCAGCTGGCGTGTACCTGTGTTGTTATCGAAGAACTGGATGTGCCGGTCCTCCTGAGCTGTGATGGTGATGGGCAGCGTGGGGTGACTCAGTACTTTGTTGATCTTGCAGGGAGCCTCTGTGTGGGGGAGGACACGGGAGGGACAACGTTAGCATTCAATACCTACAACCTTCAGCCCATCATGATGACTGTGAGCTCAGTGTGGTCAGACCT
>CM028887.1:657500-730000 GCA_016801885.1 Toxotes chatareus
TGTTCACTCATCTGTCACACTCTGAACAGTACTGAGAACACAGTCCTTCCTTGTCAGACAGGTAAACAGGATCTCACCTGTGGGCTCTGAACGTGTAGATGGGCTCCACATCTAAAGCAGCACATCTGGAAGATTCAAGAAGAGAACAGAGTTTGTGTGAGCAGCAGAAAGCATCGACACAGACTTTACACAGGAAGAATCAGAAATAAAAGGCTGTGAAACCGGGTTTCAAAATAAAGGCCCGGTTCTTCTGAGGTGAGACTTCACAGCATAGAAATGAATATCTCCGCCATAGTTCAGACTCTCACTTCTTGGCGGGCGCCGTCTTCTGGAGGTTCCACAGTTTGAGGGTGTGATCCTCGGAGGCAGTGACCAGGACGGGCTCCACCGGGTGGAAGGCCAGACTCCGGACCGAGTCAAAGTGGCTCCGCAGGGTGAACTTGGGGTTCCAGGTCTTCCTCAAAGCGTCTTTGTTGTTGGTGATCTGAGGGAGACAATATTCATTCCATCTCAGAAACAAGAACAAGGAAAATCATCCTGTAAAACCGTCTGTGTCACCGTGGTGAACGTGGAGGACAGGAGATCCGATCCTCTGTGTGATGAGAACATGAGTACGACTGACAGATTTCACACTCCGTTACAGACAGATAGAGTTAGCTCAGGAGGCTAAACACACCTGTACAATGAGCTAATATTACCCTCAGTCAGTGCACAGGAAAGTTTTTATCTGTACTGGAAACTGGTTTTAACCATATTTATATATATATTTACAACATATTTAAAACATACTGAAACAGATCTATTGTCTTTGTTTCCCTTTTGCACTGAAGGCGAATGTAAATGAAGAGAAAGGAGGAGCGTGGTGCCTCAGATCCTCACATCATACGCCAGGCTGTCGGCCTCGTTGGCAACGGTCAGCCCGGCCAGTTCTCCCAGTCCCAGCTCGTTAGAGACCGCCTCGTCCACTCGGCCCAGGATGAACGACTTCCCAGATGACGGCAGGAACGCCATCGGCTCTACAGGGACAAAACGGGCAGGTGGATTAGAACAGCGGACGGCGTGATCTGTGCTTTAAGACGTTATCAACCTCCAACACTATGTTCCTGAGTAAGTAAGATTAGTATTGCACAGTTACATCTCAAAACATTAGCAGTGGATTGAGAAGGAGGGCGGGTTACCGTCATCTGGGCGCCCCACTTCATGCTCGTTGAGCCTGGGTATACTGGGCCTGGAGGGGGGCGTCACAGGAGGCTGCATGGAGGGAAGCTCCTCAGCATCCCGCAGGTTAGCCAGCATGTCCTGCAGCTTAGACCGGTTTGGTCCTGGAGGAGGACGGTGATGACAGGAGTCAAAGAGGAGGAAGACAAGATGAAAGACAGCAACAGAAATCAGAGGAGGCAGCGGAACAAGGTGAGGAACATGGGTTTGGGACAGACATGGACATTAGTAAAGTGAAGGCAAAGAAAGTCTCAATAAAAACTGAATCAAACAGCAGGATGGAAATAAGCCGGCAGATGATACGGCAGCAGCTGCAGAAGATCCAACAGAAAAGAGGACGGAAAATAAATCAGCTGCTGAATTCATCAACACATGAAGACATGAAGAGACGAACAGGGACATTAGGGACGCACCGATACTGCTGCTGAATATTACCTTAATTCATCAATACCAGAAAACAACAGGACTGTGGCATTAAGCCACTCCGTCAAAGTGAAGCCAGTTACTGGATGACAGACACCTCTGCTGCTGATAAATGGACCAAACCTCAGTCATTTTCTCACAGATTCTACACCGAAGCTTCAGCAGAGGATCAGACTCGTATCTGACACTGGAAACATGAATGAGACGGTTGGGAGAGAAACAGACGACAAGATAAACATAAAAACGGTGGAAAAGATGAAATGGCAAAAAAAAAAAAAACAACCTTTTCTCAAAGAAGACAAACAAAAAAGACAGGAGACAGAGACAAAGGGTGCAAGAGACGTCCACCCTGGTTCGGTCCAACACTAAACCTCAGAGAAACCAAGAGGAAGAGACATGAAGAGGCCAGGAGAGCGGGCGACAGGTGTGATCAGGCTCAGCGGCTGAATGTAGGACAGAGGGGTCGAATATTTATAAAGTAAGACTCTGCACAGACTCTGCTGCCCAGAGCTCAGAGGTCACAGGACCATCCGCTGGTGTCTGTCTGTGGTTTGGGACGATGGGACATGTTCACAGACCAGAATGTGTCCGAACATTTAAAACCATCGGATGAATGTCTGTTTCTCAACATTCAGCATTTGACAACTTTCAAATGTTTTTAATCTTCAAAGTAAATGAATCACTTTCACCTGGATACTGAAGCTCATCAACACAAACAGAATTTTCCAATATCAAAACAAAACCAGTCCCAGTAACTGCACCTCTTCCACTGTTTCATCATTAATATCTGTACATGTCTGTCTGCTGCCGTGTCTCACGGTGCAGTGACACTTTTTCTGTCTCATGGTGTAAAACACACGTTAAACACACGTGGACCTTCGACAGGTTGCTGAGCGACAGATCGGGTCGATGACGCTGCGGTTGCTGACACGTGGTGGTGCTGTGTCCTGGGTTAGAGTGAGAAACCAACACAAAGACAGTCCAAAAAAAAACAACAACACAAAAACAAAAGAGCAGAGGAGGAGAGAGAGGATGAAGCACAGGCCTGGTACCAAACTTACTCTTCACCCCCTTCTTGCCCTTGCGTTCCTTCCTGTACTGCTCCTTGAGCTGGGCTATCAGTCCCTGGTCCACGTCCCAAGCCAGTTCACCCAGAGGAGACTGCTCTTCCTTCTCTACAGGCCAGCAGGAGGGGGGGGGGGGTGTAGGAGGAGGAGGAAGGTGGGGTAGAGACCTGTTATAAGTGTCTGGATGAACTAAAGCACACAACAAGCAGCTCTGACAGACCTGCTGAGGCAGAGGGGATGAGGAGGGAGGACGGTTAAAGGGAAACTGATTGTGGGTCTGTCCTTCCAGCTGTGAACACCTGGAGCTGAGGACACTCACCAGCTCCAAAACACAAGCTAAACAAAAACTGATTTAAAGGAACAAACATGAAACACATGAGCCGCGTGTCTGTAAGACACAACCAACAAATTCAACAAACAGATGAAGAATAAGAGCTGGGATCCAAACGACACCGGAACAAACTGATGGTTCTCTGCGGCTCTGGAAGTGAAATGTTAATTAAACAGTGAAGCAAACAACTTTAACAAAGATGACGACTGTCACGAGGGACGGTGCTGTGTCAGACAAACACGTTAAAGCCTCTGCAGTAACAACAGAAAGTCAAATCCTTTACTGAGTTCAAGAGAGAGGCAGCGAGGAGGGACGACAGCGGGGAGGGACGACAGCCAGGCCAGGCGACCGTTTCACAGCTCAGAATGAAAAGACGCTGCTTCTGAAATCTACAGAGAAAACAGCTAAATTCCTCAACGCCATGAAAACCGAGGGTGGTGAGGCCTGCTGCGCTGAGTCAGCACTCTTTACAACTATCTGGACTGTGAAGCGATGAATCACGAGCTGCGTGGGGGAAGCTTTTTGTCATTGGCCAAATGACACTGAACGTGTTGCTAAGTAACAGTGGAAAAAGGGGGATTTAGTGTAAAGTGTGGGGGCGGCGAGGTCACCAGCCGAGACCTTTATTTTGTAAAGACTTATATAAATAGGAAGTGTGTCCGTGCAGGACACAGACACACACACGGACACACACACACACACACACAGTGCAGCGTCACCGCGTCTGGCTGGTGCACTGAGGGAACAGTGAATTATGATGTCGACCATTTGCCATGTTTCGAATGTCTGAAAGCTGTATGCTGATTTTCATAGTGGACTGAAACAAACTGAAACCAAAGTCCATCTAGAAATCTGCTGAAAAACTGGAGACAGTTATTTAAAGAGTATTTAAGTTGTAGTTAATGGACCGGAACAAGAGAAATTCAGCAATTAAACTGTAGCTTTGGCCTGAGGTGGAGTTCCACACGGCACTATATTAGGTCCTCTTGTTCCATGCTTTCTCCCAGCTGAATCCATTATTTCACATCAGTCACTCTTCAGTTAAAACCTCCTGCAGGCTGATCAGTCACATTCATCATGCATGGATTCTGCTGTCGGCTCTCACACGACACAAAAACCAGATTTCTTCATATTTGTTTTCTGTCTTAAGTCCTCAGACTCTTTCACTGCCTGTTTCTGTCTGAATAAGCTTCACCTGTTCACAGTAAACCTGCTCCACAACCGTCTTCCTGTCAGAGTTCACACCGAGGGTATCTACCAGTGACATCATCAATAGAGACGTTAAGAGACTTAAACATGATTAGCATGAATTCTCACCCCACTCTCCGCTGTCCTCACCGCTCCTAGACTCAGGTGATCCATCCAGCTCATCTGGACTGGCCAAGAAGTCGAACCCCTTCAGGGCCTCCTCTGTGTCGGGGTCGTCGCTGAGGTCAGAGGTCGTGGAAGACGGTGTTGATGACTGTTTCGTCTTCACCATCTGCTGGAAGTTACAGAATGAGGAAGACTGTTCAAACTGTGGCTTCACTTTCATCAGCCTGGTTACCAGCTGCAGCTCTGACCAGCCCACAGTACACGACTCTCCCAGCTCTGAACAGCAGGCAGGAGACCAGCTGGTGCAGAGACAGACAGCTGGACACTGGACTTTCATTAATCAGTGGACACAAATGTTTCTGCCCCCTAGTGGCCAAAATTTAGCTTTAATGAATCCACAGTGAGTGGGTGTGTGGGTTAATCTGGGTCTTGTCTCACCGCAGCCAGGTCCAGGATGGTTTTGTCCTTCCCTTCACTGTCGTCCTCCTCGTCCTCGTCGCTGAACTCTGCTGCGGCGCTCTCTATGAACTTGAAGGCCTCCAACACGGTGGCTGAGTCCGACATGTCGGGTTTACTGCAGGAAACAGAAAAGGTGAGAGTGGTGGTAAAAGCAGCAGGATGTGAAAGAAGAGAATTTATTTCTGCATTAGTGAAAAATCTGAAATGAAAACAGAAACATGAAGCTGCAGCTACCAAACTGCTGCCTGGAAAAGACCTTTTTGTCTTTGGATGTCTCAGGACTTTTCTCAGTTTTCAGAATAATTAAAATGCAGTTTATTTCTGTTGTTCTCATTTCTGCAGTGTGTGTGTGCGTGTGTGTGTGTGTGTGTCGTACCTGACCATGCCGCTGTCCTTCAGCGAGGACGGTTCGGTGCCGTTCACCATGGGTTCGGTTTTCTTCTCTGAAGGTTTGTCTCCTGTGTCTCCGGCCAGACCGAGCAGCGCTCTCACCCTCTGAGACTTCACATCCAGGATGGTGTCTGTGTATCCCACCTCCTGCAGGTACCTGAGGGGCAGCAGGACACAGGAGGCGGCTCAGTGGGAGCCTCTGAGGGAAAGCAGGCATCCCTGTGCTGACAGTTACATTACGTTACCACAGCTATGCTCAGAGCAGAGGTGAAGCTGTTCGGTTATTCTGAGTTGAACTGTATTTAGCCCCTTACAAGGCGACAAAACCAGGAGTTCTCAGGTTCAAATCTTAAATTTCACTGGCTGAACATCATATTCATAAATGCAAATTCATGGATAATAAATTTGCATTTAATTTCCTTGTATTCACACAGGAAGTCAAACAGAACATGTGTACTTAGCCTATATTTATGTCACAGTAAAGGAGGAGAAGCTGCTTCGGTGCGTTGGGCCTGTACACAGCTGGAAATGACAGAATCACGTCAGAAAAATGTCCAATCAGGTGGATCGGGACATAAGATCCAGTGACTCTCCACTGACTTTGTCTCACTTGACCAGAGACGTCTGGACGTCTCTCTCTGCAGGCTCTGCGTGTCTTCCTGCAGCAGCGGTGCCTTGCTGTACCCGCTGATCTTACACAACACCATAATTATATCAATGGAGCAGCATCCTTAAAGGGCAATGCCACCAACATTAGGAACATACACAGTATGTCCTCCCACTGATCCGGGACAGTTCACTCAGCGTTCGACAAAATGCTCACAGAACAATTTCAACAAAACTGCCACGAAAATTCTGCCGACAACAAACGAGGAGCTGATTCTACCGACTTCAATATTTCTCCATTCCTCATCGCTGCAGTTGATCCGTCTGCGGAGCTGCTGAGTTCACACACGCTGACTACACCAAGACGGAGCACACAGCTTTCTGATTTTCCATCAACAACAACAACAACAGGCCCAGAAGCAGCTCACCTCTGCTGAGTAAAACTCAGAGCTCTGTACTGTACCTTCACCCTGGGACAGAGAAGCAGGACACCACTGACCCGAACACGGTTTTATGGACGTCGTATCCTCAGTGGACGGAGACTTGTTCTGAATAGAATGTAGTGTGTTTGTTCACAGAGAGAGAGGAAGGACAGACTCCCTCCTCCCTCTGTACCAGCCTCTCCGATCGCAGGAGGCCTCGATGCCTCCACACAATCCTCCATTCACTGTCACCACACACACACACACACACACACACACACACACACACACACACACACACACACACACACACACACACACACACAGTATAGAACGTAACGGACGTATAAAACGTCCAGTTACACACAGGACGTGTCACATTCACACAAACATCAGCTGTACTGACTGTGTCTGTGTTAAGACGCTCACGCTTTCTTTCCCCACAGAGACACGGAGACGTATACACTGTCCATGGATGAACATGTATGTCCTGATATGCACCATATGGACACTGTGACAGCGTACAGTTACACAGGGAAATCTGGGAGGAAAACAAACTGAACACATCGACCACATGTTGGAAAATGAGCGAACCCTGTGTCTGCTCACATGATGCTGATATAACTGAGTCCACTGACTAACACCCACAGTTTAACACAGTGTACTGATCACCAGCATGGTCGTCAGGACAAGGAGTCCTGCTGCAGACGGACCTGATCTCAGGATCGTGAGTCAGTCTGGGATCACATGAAGAGACAGAGACACTGGCACTTTTAGTGCTGTTGGTTGTCAGAAAGGTGAAGACATTGTCCTCTTGGACTTTGGAAACAGCAGTCGGCAAAACAATCTCACCAAGAAGTTCAACTCAGCCACATCAGTAGCTACAACAGCTCATCACACGTGCTGCTGTCATGTCAGCTACAGGTGAGTGCAGCTGAATCAGCAGTGATCAGCTCCTGTCTGCAGTGAGCCTCTCACTGGATCACTGTAAAAACAGCAGGATTCTGAATGAAGTTCTGCAGCCTCTGTCATCTGATTTAAACCTGATGGTCACTCAGAATGATGTTAATATGCATTTCATGTTGTGTGTCAACATCTGACTGAGGAGCACAGAGGAGAGCTGGAAACTACACAATAATACAGACACACACTCGCACAGTCTGCTGTCCCATCACACTGTGAAAGTCTCAATTAGCCTGTGTGTGTGTGTGTGTACTCACTGTCTGAGCAGCTGCCGTCCTTGTTTCCAGCTGAGCTGATGGCTGCTGTTTGGAGGACTGGGAACCTCACTGTCATTCCCCTCATCTGAGAGAGACAGACACAGAGACACACAGAGAGACAGAGAGTTACCAACATGTTCCTGTGCATCTGTTCAATTCCCAAAGCAACAAACCCCACACATCCTTCTCCCCAGCCTCGTCCTTCAGCTCCTCCTGGGGAAGCCTGACGCGCTCCCACGTGGATAAATAATCCCAAAACGGGATTCTGGTCTCCCACGGGGCTCTTCTCCCAGTGGTCCACCATATGTCCACAGGGAGGCGTCAAAGAGACACCCGGATCAGAACTGTCCTCTCAAAAGTCAGAGTGATGCCACGGGAGGAGGGAGATCGGATCTTTGGCCCAACCAGGTACTTTGATCCATGTTGGTTTGAAGGCTGCGCCTGAGTTTTACATGATGCAGGCTGTGGGGCGCCCTGCTGCTGGTTAACATCTGCATTCTGTCGACCGAGGTGTCTGAAGCGAGTCAGTCCGTCCGTCAGTCAGTCACCGCTGCGCCACATAACTTTTCACATTCACGACTGACATTCAGCTGAAGGAGACGCAGCACAGCCGAGGTCCCTGCCTTCCTGCTGCGGACAGTTAGGCCCGAGCGGTTTTAGGAAAAGATTTAACTGCGAATTCGGTTTTCTTCAAATCACGCTTCAGTGTAATATTCACAATGAACAGTAACATTTACAGACATGACGGAAAATTCCATCACTCTGATGCAGGAATGAAAACTAAAGTTAAGAACTGATTTATTTGGTTTATTAAGCAGAAACACGCAGGAACTTTCTATAAAGTCACTGAGCAGCGGCAGTTATTTTTCTATTTTCGCTGGACTCACCGGAACTTCTCCGTCATACAAACACCTGCTCGTGTCTCCGCTGGATGTCGCACAGAACCTGTTTCTGCTGCACGTCTGCGGCCTCAGAGCCGAAACGCTGCCGAATGAGCGACGAGCTGTTTTTACTGGGGATTAAACGCCGTCACTCCGCTTCTGCTCCAGCTGAAGCCATTTGACTAATGAAGCAGCAGGTGGAGCAGGTGATGCTGATTGCGTTAGCCTGACCTGTGCGCGCGCAGCACGCCGCTTCTGATCGGTGAGCTCGTGCAGGTAGGGAGACGGCAGGTATGTGTGAAACAGCGGACACAGCAGATCCTGGGTCAGTCAGGAGCACTGCAAAAACCCACAGCAACCGACCGCGGACCTGCAGAGGGACAGACAGAGACGGGTCGGTCTTACCTGAATCATAACTCGGTGGTTTGATCTCCCCCTGGTTCAGTTCTGTCCCATATTTCAGCTTATGGTATTTGGCCCTGAGGGTGAACACACACACACACACACACACACACATTAAATCACTGAACCTCTCTTTATAAATGGAGCTATATATTTGTGCAGTGTGTTTCTGTCCTCAGATTATTATTAACCTGCAACAGTTCCTGGGACTGCAGGGACTCCAGGTGGTGAGCTGGCTTTGTTGGACCCTGACCGTGAACGTCAGCATGTGTGTCCAGGTGTTGGGGACTGCATGTGTCTGATAACTGTCCTCAAGTGATGTCACCTGAGTCAGGCTGGGTCTGAAGGCTACGGGTCCGAAAAGACTAAAAATGTGGGGTGTGGAGCACAACACCCCCCCAGCTCCACCCACTGCACTCATGTACTTTACTCGAGTGTATATATAACTGTGTATAAAGCTGTTAAACTGGCCTCTAACAGCTGTGAAGTGACCCGGCCGTCTGCAGGTATCCAGCTAACGCAAACACACACGAGGGAAAGCGTTGTGCACTGACCTCTCCTGTTTGAGGGCGTACTCCAGCATCTTGATTCGTCTCACCAGGTCTTTCTTCAGGTTCTCCTGACCTCGCCTCTCCCCCTGCAGGAAGGCGATCTGAGCCTGGAGGGAGCAGAGGAAACACTGAGTGACGATGGACGACAGAGAGCGCGGCAGGAAGGAGATCTGAACGTTCCCACTGCAGTCCGTCAGATCCAGCCCCTGCTCTGTTTCCTGTTAAACACCAAAGTTCAGTTAATCGCACGAAGCTAAAAAGGGCAACGCACACAGAGAGGATGAGACTGAGCACAGCCTCAGGGGGTTGATAGAAACATGTTGATGATGATGAGAAAATAAAACATCACGGAATCAACAGAGTAATCAGTGAGTGTGAATCCACCTGAGACACTCGTTTATCCTTTCAACACTCGCAGCTGTTGTGATGTTTGCTGCTGTGATTATTTGCCTTGATGATCCACTGAGCTCACACTTCCTCTCATCTCTGTCTCTGACGTGTGAGAATCTAATTCCCACAGAGATTATTAACGTTTCATCGGGTCTAATTCTGTTTTCGTTTAGCTCTAACTCAGGTGAGCAGCTCCACCACAGTCCCTCTGAGGTTGGAGGGGAAACGGCAGCAGTGTGGATCTGTGGATTTAACCCTGACTCTTCCCTGACGTGTGGGAATGAACAGAGCGTCGGTGCTTTGAGCTGGGCTCACAGACAAATGTTCGTCTGGTCTTTAAAAAGTAGAAAAGTTCCAGACAAATCCTTCAAGTTTGTTTTCAGACCTGTTTGAATTAAGTTCAATCAAACAGGTCTAAGTGTGCCAGCCGTCCGTTTCCCCACAGGCTCCGTCAGGTTTGCCAGCATGGACCAGAGGACGCAGCCAGCTCCTCCATCCAACCACTTCATGACCTGAAGAATCCCAGTCAGACTCAGTCCTCTCAGATTCCCACCCTGGACAGTCCACTGGGTCAGCAGGTATCCAGGCTGAGGCGGTATTCAAGAAGCCACGGGGCCCAAAGCCTCCTGGGAAATGGGACAGGCTGACTGAGTGTCTGAAGGTTCAGCGTGGACCCACAGCACAGGACTGATGGGAGACTTGTGACCGACGAACGGCGCTCCACTCGGCGTCTGAGCCGTCTTAGTGTCCCCTCTCAGACGCTGTGCCGGGCGGCTCAGCGGCGTGGGAACAGCCGGCATGTGACCGACCCGGGGTCAGGCCATGGCCCTCTCCATGTAAATGACTGTTAAGGCGGCCCGTTTTTAACTCAGGGCAGTGTCTCGTATGCTTTTATTCTGTTATATTCTCTTTTGTTCGAAGACTTTTATTTTGAAGGTACTTCCTGTTTTAACTAGCTCCCAGCTGGAATGAGAACACGGTGTTTTTCTTTTCTAACGTTGTGTTTCAGTTGTGTGTGTTTTGTTAACGTAACGGTGAGAGAACATTTCAGAGTCTTTCTGTGAAAGTTACGCAGACAGTTAGCTTCCTCTCGCTAGCTTTAGCATTTTCGACGCGTCTCTGAAATGAATGCAGCGCGTGGAGACCTTTAGCTCTCACGGTGTTTACAGAAGGAAGGACAGATGTGTGTGTGTGTGTGTGTGTGTGTGTGTGTGTTCACACGAAGGTTAAATAAAAGCTTCTGAAACACCCGTAAGCTTCACCACTGTCCTGCCGGGGTTCGCTGCACTCCAGCAGGGACCGAGTGAGTCAGGTCAGCAAACTATCCCCATCAAAGACGGCGCTGCTTTCTGGACATGTTCAATGTCTTTTACTCATCTTCATGTTGAATACAGTGATGTGACCGTGAGCCGGTCTCAGAGTTCACGGTGTGTGTGTGTGTGTGAGAGCTGCAGGCTCTGATGCAGAGACCCAGCTGTTACCCAGGCAGACCCTCCCCAGCTCCTCTGCCTCACACACGTGTGTTTGTTTGTGTGTGTGTGTGTGTGTGTGTGTGTTTGTGCTTGTGTGTGTGTGTGGCCAGCCGCTTTGAAAAACCAGGTCAGCTGTGACATTTCATGTGAGAGTTCAGGAGAGGAGGAAGCTGTGGAGCGTTTCCTCCTGTCACCTGACTCTTCACTGAAGAACAGTCTGATCCCAGTGCAGCAGCTACCTGAAGCAAACTAACTCACCTGCCACGAATCAAACAGCCCAGAACTAAAGTAAAGGCCCGTGGCCACTAGGGGGCACCCCAACGAGCAAACGATAAATGTGAAGTCTTCTAACATCCCTTCACATCTGTGTCATGGAAATCACTTTCTTGATGATGGAGGTTTGTTGGATCATTTTAACTCTGTGGCACTGCAGGAATCTGAATCAGGAAACAGGAAAATGGTTCGTGCACACATCACAACACAAACGAATCCATCTCCACCTGATCAGAGTGGACGACCGTCGCTTCCAGCTCAGTTTACACACTCACTGACTGGACTGCATGTTTGCAAACTAAGCCCCTACACACACACTGAGGAGGAAGTAGGACACTCAGCCCTTCATTCATGTCAAACACACATTGTAAGTGGGTCGCTCCACACTCGAGGCTACTGCATCTGCGTTTCACTGAGATGACGACAGTAAACTGAGACCGTGGAAGAGGCCGATCACACAGAGCTGATCATCCTGCTCTGTGACGGACTTTCACCTGTGTGAAGGTTAGAACATGGCTGCTGTTTGATTTCATCAGCAGCTGCAGCTGCTCTGCGAGATCTTGAACACGTTACAGATGTAAAAACGAGCAGTTAAAACATTTGCAGCGACTCCACCGTCTGTTGCCATGGCGTCCGAGGATGACGGTGAACTCGTGGGATGGGTGATGTTTAATGGGCCTTTGTGTAGGAATGCATCTGCAGCGTGTTGGGGGCGTCCTTTCTCATAATTATAGATTTTACTGACACATCTGAATGTCATGTTTCAGCAGCCTGTGTGAGGAGAGCTGGATGGAAAGGCAGCAGAACCAGGACCAGAACCAGGACCAGATCCAGGACCAAGTCCATACCACAGGTCAAAGACCTTCCACTCTGCCGTCACCCCTCTGAGAGTCTGACTGTGCCTGTTCTATGACAACGAGCTAAAATGTGAAACACCTGCATCTGAATTTATGGGTTTGGTTTTTTTAGAGTTGAAGTTAAAATGATTCTGACTTTTATCTCCTGTTTACACACGTCACTGCAGAGCTGAAGACGGATGAAGCTGCAGTCAGACTGCTGATCGCACAGAAGTTCACTTGGTTTTTTCCTGACTTGGTTTTATGGAAATACAGCCACTGCCTCCTCCACCGTCAGGGCAGGAGAGGCGCACCTGGACACCTGAACACCTGGACACCGGGACAGAGCAAACAGTGAGGGAGAACCTAAAAGACGATCACAGATCAGCCGAGGGTTAAATCCAGGTGGAGGACTTTGAGATGAAACAAAGCCGCGTGGCAGGCGGGACAATGGGCGGGACAAACTGGGTAACCCACTTGTTAAAAATTCCCATCAGCCCTTCTTCTTTTTTAGCAGCAAGTCAGTCAGTGCTCTACATCGGATCACAGAGGGAGCAGACGTGCTGATGGACTGCTCCGCACAGAGAAAATGTCTCTCAGCTTCTCATCGGGACTTTAAAGGTGAGACAAACCTTCTGTGGTCACATGATCAAACCTGTTTCACCTACACTGTGTACCTGCTGCTGTGCAGCTGTGGCTTCACCAGTGGAAACTCAGGTGCTGAGCAGGTACTTGATGATGTAACACAGCTTGACATTAATCCAGCACATCGCTCAGCGCTGAGTCAGCTGGTCAACAGGTTGCTGTCTTTGTGCCAGTGTGAGCAAACTGTCGTTGCGTTGCCGACTCACAGCAGCAATATTTGTTTTTCTAGGCCCAACACAACATGGACACGCTGTCACCTGATGAAGTCGACTCGTTTAACAAACAGTTGTTTATTTACATCCAGCAGTTAGAGATCAACACGAGCCCTCATCTGGAGCAGAGCTGGAGTCCACCTGATGAGTCTGAGTCCAGGTGATCCTCATACAAACTGATCACAGGCCTCTCAGGCCATTAAACCTCCGTGTTGTTCAGCACATGACAACATTTGGTGGATCTGAACACAGCGTCTCTGAGGTTAATCTATCGAAAGTGAACACTTCATCCTGATAATCATGTTTGTGCACAGCTCTTCCTCACCGAGCGTCCATCTGTCAGACCACAGTCTTACTTTGTCTCCTTTAAGATAACAGGGATTACAGGAAGATTAAATCGTGTCAGCCTTCAATAAAGGAAACGCCACACAGACAGGAAGACATCGGCTCTCAGCTCACGCTGCGCCGCAGCTCTGACTGCACCATCAGAACGCCACTGCTCACGGACGAAAACAGGCCAAAACATCTCTGAAAACTTGTGGGATGACACGTTCCTAAAACCGATTTCACTCCTGTGTAAGATCAATGTGCGCGCCCACACATCATCGGCTGAGGAGCAGCTACAGTCAGCTTCTCCACCTCTGAGGTTCCTGTAAGGAACAAGCAACACCTCCGTCCTGCGGGACAGGCAGCGTGGGAGGACGCACAGCTGAGCAGCTCATCACAAAGAACGAGTCAGCAGCAACTACTGTGCTGTGAATCGTGAGAGGCTGCAGCTTTATTATCAGAAGACCAAAGTGATTTCAGTGGTTCAGTGAATGTTTGCAGTGAGCAGCAGCGTCTCTGCTGACGGCCGGGCCGATGTGGTGGTTCCACGTGGTCGTGGCGAGCTGGTGTGAGGTGACGTTGGTGGCTGATCACGATAATCTGGTCTGATGGAAAAACTGCATCGTCTCCACAAACAATAAGCAAACGTTAACGTTTTCACGACGCGCTGTTCGTTTGCAGTAACGGGAGCTGAGCAGCACCTCGAGTCAAACTGTCTGAGGGTCGCTGTGACGGATCAGCTGTTAACAGCAACTTTCAAGTCTCTGAAAGTCGACGTCCATAGAAATGAACTGAAGCCAAGAGCTGTATGATCTGGAAACTGGTGAACACTGGTGTAGTTTATGTCCAGTAAAAAGGTCACACAGCTTTGTCTTTACTCACTTCATCATACAACAAATCCATTCCCCTCCCCCCCCTGTCCCCCCGTCCCCCCCAAAAAATATAACATGTCTGACTAAGCACGACGCCCTCGCTGAAGCTGCATCAACGCTGCAGCAAACGACTGCGATATTTTGGGACACAGAGACGAGTCCTGTGGGAAAGGGATTTCCCACCGCTTCAATCTGGACCTGTGAGGGGATTATTCTTCTGGGGAGCCGGAGAGCAGGAGATGAAGAGACGGAGAGATGAGAAGGAGAGCGTGGAGGGGAGGATAAGCTGCTGAGCGAGAGGGGAGGTGGAGGGGCGGCGGCGGTGGGTGGGGGGCAGAATAACTCGTCTGTTCACTGAAACAGTGTGAGAGCAGCTGAGATCAGAATTACTCTATGATCTCTATTATTTATCCATCAGAACTAAAAACCCTCATTCCTGTTGATGGAAGGAGGACTTCAGCACACGCACACAACTTCACACAAACACAGTGCTGAATACCCATCACAGCCAGAGGTGGCGCCGTGAAATTGCCTAATGAAATCCAGTTTACAATCACAGAACACAGGTTGTGTATTTCCTCACAGCTACTTGCTGAACCACAGAGATGCAAAACATCCGGGTTGCCGTAGGGCACAACGGGCCCGTAACGAGCTCGCGTTCCCTGCTCTATTTGTACTACCCACGCCACTGGCATCTCTGTGACGCCACGGCTCTGGGTTTACAATGGAGCTGAAGGGATGGATGGAAGGAGGGAGGAGGGGATATGTAAATGAGACGGAGGATGATGGCAGACGTCTTCTGATATGATGCCCAGAAATCAAGAGACAGACAGAAAGCGAAGGGGGAAGGGGAGGCATCGGGTGAACAGGAATAGCGGCGTGACGAAGCCCCCTGCCCACTTCCTCTTGTCCCTCAGGGAGTGTTGCCGACGCGTGCTCCACTGAAACCGACAGTACTTTAATCAGAACAACATCAAGGCTTGAAGAGCAGAGCTGAGGACGGGAGCAGGACTGAGCAGAACAAAGAAAGCTACGAGTCTTCGCCAACATCTGGTCTGACGAGGCTCAAACTGCAGGATGAAGAGAAACATGGGGTTGAACTCGTGTTCGTTCTTATGACTTCAGGATTTCAGAATTTTGACTGAGTGACATCTTCTGTGTGTTTGACCTGAAGACAGAGACGTAGACTGGAGACTCAAACTCCAGATTAATTCCAGTAAACCTGAAACTTAACACCTCGTGACTCCAATGACCTGAGACTGGACTTAACCTGGACTCAAAAGACAAAAAGTTTTAAACTCAGCCGAGCCAACATGGCCGCCAGAGGGCGCAGAACATCGCCCCTTACAGAAAGACAATACGAAGTCCAGCTCTGTGAGACTGTTGTTCATGGACTGAAGCTTCGACCCCCCCAGGGACTGGAGGTCCAGCACTGAGCCACAGCGAGAGGCAGAGGAGTGAAATAGGAGCCAAATGTCCCCTCAGGGACCATCGGTGTTTGATCTCACTCTGTCAGACGCTGTTCCTGATTTACACCGAACACATGAGGGCGAAGGAAAAAAGAAACTGTTCATAGAAAAATATTTACAGATGGGTGGAACTATGGATGAAAACTTTTACTGATGCACCAACTTTTCCACTTCAGCCACAGCGGGCGGGTGGATCGTCGCTGTGTGTCACCTCAGAGTCGTTGTGATTGGTTCGAGTCCAGCCTGCAGTCTGTCTCCTCGCTCAGCCAAACCACTGCAGGACTTCATGACTGTGATCTGACACAGTGACCCTCTCTGGGTACTGTAGGTTATCAGAGGCATTTTCGACACTCTCAGTGTTTCCTTAATAAAAAAGTAGAATCCTGTAGTATTGGTTTTTTACTAACATCCACAGTGACTGTGGACCTGTTGCAGCAGGAGGGTTTGGGCAGGAACAGCAGCTGTTTAAAGGTGTGAGACGCCTTTTTATTACAAATTAAAGAGAGGACGTCTTCAAACATCCTGTCCAAACCCTAAAGATTTTCCATCCATTCCGGGGGACTCTGGGTCTGAACTCTTGTCCTTGACACTGAGGCTTTCAGCAGAAACCTGCTGTTATTATCCAATATTATTACCATCATTATCTCCTGTGATAAGCATCCTCATTAAGTGGATCTAATTTCAGCTCTCAGTGTACGCACATTACCCACTGAGTCTGAGGCAGGCTGGGATTCCTGCTCACTGCATTTCATGGAGTCAGTAACACACACACACACACACACACACACACACACACACACACACTGAGTCTGTCAGACCGGAGGAATTCACGGTGTGTGTGTGTGTGTGTGTGTGTTTCTGCACTCATGCCAGATACCACCTACGCCTGACACTTATAAACTCCACTTGCTGCGTGTGTCCGTGTGAGTGTGTGTGACTGAGTTAGACTCTGCCAATCCTAACTCCTGCCCTCACACTCACTGCTGTTAGCATGTGTGCTTTGTGTGTCAGTGTGTGTGGGTGCATTGTGTATTATGTCAAAGGTGTGTGTGTGTGTGTGTGTGTGTGTTGGGGGGGGGGTATCATTTAATTAGTGAAGGAAACAGGCTGCGAAAACAAGGCAGCGGAAAGAGAAGCGGGAGAATTAGTGAACGCTCCAGCAGTGATGGTGCACCTGCCGAAGGTCAGCACAGCCTCCAAACATCGCGTCCTCCACCACCTGAACAGCTCTGACTCTGAGGGCACGTGCACAGAAATATCAGCTGTTTTTCACACCTTCTACTAAACCAGGTGTAAAAGTGCAAACTCCACGTTTCACCTATAAAAGTCGTCTCCACTGCTTCTGTCCTCCGACAGTATTTACAGACTGTGCAGGATGAGTGAGCTGTCTAACCCCGCCCCGGCTCTGTCTAACCCCGCCCCCCCCCGGCTCTGTCACAGTGTCAGGCAGGAGGAAGGTGATGAGTGAGGAGGCCACAGGTGAGCAGTCTGAACGAGACGAAGCTTCTCCAGGCAGCAGGCCGATCGGTCTGAGCATTGTGTGTGTGTGTGTGTGTGTGTGTGTGTGTGTGTCAGACAGCAGAGGGGAAATCCTCAAACAGCAGCTGCTTTAATGCAAATCAAATACGACCAACTGGAGCCAGCTAACCTGACATCACCGGAACAGGCCAGTGTTCACTGTCTCTAACGTAAAACTCATAAACTGAAGTTAATTAAGGTAAAGAATAGGACTGATCGATTCATCGGTTTCTGATCATTTCACACAAAGCGATCACGTGATCGCCAAAGCTGCGGGTTTTTGCGGTGCTCCTGACTGACCCAGGATCTGCTGTGTCCACTATTTTACACATACCTGCCGTCTCCCTACCTGCACGAGCTCACCGATCAGAAGCTGCGCGTGCACAGGTCAGGCTAACGCAATCAGCATCACCTGCTCCACCTGCTGCTTCATTAGTCAAATGGCTTCAGCTGGAGCAGAAGCGGAGTGACGGCGTTTAATCCCCAGTAAAAACAGCTCGTCGCTCATTCGGCAGCGTTTCGGCTCTGAGGTTCTGTGCGAAACCTGCCGCGCTGCCACGTTACAAAGCACCAACCTCATAACACACACACACACACACACACACACACACACACACACACACACACACACACGGGTCCTGCTGTAGGATTTACTGGTGTTGTGTTCAGGTACAGAACCAACTGACACCGCTTCATTAAAACCTGCGCTGTTCATTAAATCAGCTGTTGGTCCGCACTGTGAGCTGCTGGCGCTGATAAAGACCAGGTGAGCTGGAATTACCTGCGCTGAGGTTCTGTGCTGTTACGGAGAACACGCGCGAACCAGAACCTTCAGGCTGTGAGGTGACAGCGTGAACCGCTGCTCCACCGTGCCGCCCTATGAACCCAGCATACCCCGCGTACAGTTATTATCTGTGCAGTCATTAACTCTGATTTTCTCAGCTGATCTGTTTTGTTAAACTGAGCTCTGCCGGCGTTTGTCGGGTTATCCCGGTATGACACTCGTCCTCCTCCCGGCCGCGGGCCGTGTATTTATAGCCGAGGCCGGAGAGGAAGGAAGCCGAGCGGCAAACATCCTCCCGAGCTGCAGCGATGAGAGTGAAACCCTCACCAAGCTCACGCGTGACTTCACTTCAGCGTCACGTTGCAGCAGCCCCCCACCCCGGGGGCAAAAAACAGCTTTTTATTTGGGGGTGTAATTGAGCAAAGGTAATGCCCCATTAGGAGGTTATTCAGAGATTTACCCAGAGTTCCTGCGTGTTCTGGGAGAAGCAGCTGACAAGTTGAATTTCTATTAGAAAAGGACCAATAAGGAAAAACTGACACCTGCACCGAAATGAACAAACAGGTGATTAAAATATTTCTTCACCTACAAAACATTATCACAAAATGTGAACACAGAGAATCATCAAAGCAACGATGAGTGTGATAAATTCTAAACAACCTGCACACTGTCTGTGTCCTTTCCTGTTGTTTTCCTTTCCCCTCCTTTTGTCTGCACACCGGGGCTGGTGATATCACCTGTGATATCACCTGTGTTGGTTTCACTTGTTAAGGAAAAAAAACCTGAGGCTGTTTGAATTATTTTAGTGGCAGTAAGGAGAGCAGGAGGTGTGAACCATCTCACGCTGCCTGACTTGATCTCCGGGCTGAACGCTCCAGCTGGTCTCGTCCTGTGCAGACTGGATCTGATCAGTCCTGATGTCCACATCACAGAAACACTCAGACTGTGCCTCCTCCCTCCTCTTTAGGAAACTTCCCACACAGACGACTTTTTCTTTGTCTGTAGATAATGGGCTCTGAGTTCTCTCTCCCATCTTGTGTGCCAGCTTCCTCTGTTTCCTCTTCCTTTTCCCCTGCAGAGGATTACCTCAGAGGAAGTGACACTCTCAGTCTCAGGCTCTAACGGCGTGCAGTCCGTCTGCAGCAGCGCATTCAAACCACACAGCAGCAGAACAAATGGATTCACAGCAGAAAGCGGTTTCCAGCCCGTCGGTCGGCCGGTTCCACTCCGCTCGGAGCGGCTCACCGGCTCAGTGGGAAGGAAAATTACCAACCAAACGGTGCTGCAGGGCGGAGGTTTGACACAGCCTCTGCTCTGTGGAGCCAAACTCACGTCTCCCTCAACACAACAGCCCTCAACCAGCCCGAGGGCAAATTATTTATTTTATCTACGCTGTGAGAACGTGTAACAGTGTGTAGCTGGTGGTGTGTACATATCAGCATCATGAAGTCAGTGTGGCATCACAGGAAGGGACAGAGACGCTGAGGCAGTTTACCTGGCGGGTACCTGAGAAACCGTGTGCACTCTGGATGAAGCTCACTGATCAATAAAAAATCATTCACAGCTTTATTTTTGAAAGAGGACCGTACTTCCGTCCAGGTGATGTGGTAACTGACCATTATTCCAGGCCTGAATCAGACTGACTGTCATACGGAAGCCCTGCGGTCCAAACCGAGAGGACGGCACAGGACACCGTCAGCGGACCTCAGGTCGGTCCCTGAGACAAACTTACAGCTGATTCATCAGCACATCAAGGTTCCGTGACTCAACGCACGCGATGCATGAAACGCAACGTCCCTGCGTCCATTATCGGACACATTCCAGCAGGACGAGCGGTCTGACCAGGATCCAGGAGACAGAACCTCATGTCCGTGTCTGGGCCGGAGGGGGTCGAGCGTGTCTGGTTAGGGATGGGGGGCTGAAATGATGCCGGAAACTCACCAAAACAAACCGGGCACTGACCGGCGTGCGCGCGAATGTGTCAGCCGCAAACGGACTTCGTGTCCGATAATGGATGTAGACTCTACACAGGGCTTTAACGAGCCGCACAGGTAAATGACAGGTAAATGAAGCGGGGAGCTCGACTCGGTTGTGTTAATTAAAGATACATCAGCTAACATCACATTTCCACTCAGCACGTCTGAAATGTCAAGCTCAGCTAACCTGGTTAGCACGTAGCGCAGATACGCGCTCAGTGAGGACAGTAAGCGAAACAAGCATTTAAACAGTAGGACTTTCTAGGTCGTGTAGCTTAACGTTGGCAGACAAACCACAAGAACAATATTCTGTACCATTTCTGGATCCACGTTAGCCTTCCCTTTAATTCCGCATCGGAATGGTCAGGAAAGAGGCCCGTACCACAACAAAACTTCACATTACAGTATGAATGTGCGTCATTTCGCGTACACTCCAACACATCCCACAGGGCAGCAGCCAATACCGCCAAGAATCCATCAAAGTACAAATGCTTTCCAAAGGTGTGCCGTTTACTGGCTCACACCGACGCCGAATTAAACACTAGACCTTTCCCACTCAGACCAAATCATACCTGTTACTTTACCGTGACCCTATATTCGCCAACAAGCGACGCCGCCATCAAATTCCACATTGTTTAATGCGGTTTGGCTCAACATTCTCCGCATTCAGGGCGAAGCTTAGCTAGCAAACAAAACAATGTCCGACAATGGAAACCTGAGTGACTGAGGCTGCTTACCTGCAGCTCGGCCCGCTCGACCTCCCACTGCGCCCTCAGCACCTCGAAGCGGGCCCACTCGTGCTGGAGAAAGTGTAAAATCCCCGGGATGCTGTACTGAGCCCTGGCCGCCTCTCCGCCACCGACGTCGCCAGGCTGCGGAGCTTTAATATTCCCACCGCCGGGCAGCCCCGAGCTGTTGTTGTTGTTGAAGAAGACACCGGGGCCCGCCTGCTCGTCCATGGCCGGACCGGGGCGATGTGATTCAGGTTCGGTCCGGTGCTCTCAGCCGCTTCAGTAAAATATCCTCAGGAAGGATGTACAGTCCATCCACAGTCCTCTGCCGAGCGGCACAGCTCCTGTCTGAGCCAGCTGTCAAACGATGAGACAACCGTCCAGCTAACGGAACCAGCACACACCCGGGACTTCCGCTCTGGACTTTCAAAATACAACAGCAAGACTCTCCATGATGGCACTAATAAGAACCAAAGCACAGTTAAAGCCTTTATAGCGAGGAAATCTGTAATAATTCATTAATATAGTAACTGATTGTATTGTAATTAAGAACATTTCATTGTCACATTCATACATATCTCACTTATACACACTGTCTAACACACTTCACACATGTGCTCAGGTGGACACACAAGGTCACCTTCAAATTCAACAATGGTGACAAAACAAATCTTACATGAACCTTGAAATGAAGCAGGTCTGTGCCATCTTCATCAGTTTGTTTCATGCATACAATAATAGTATAATACAGTGGTAGTGTGTTATTATCTTACACTGAACTAATAATGAATTATCACATACAGGAGAAAACTTTTGTCTACAACTTGCTGTCGTCTTTAACTTTCACCAAATGTTAAAAAACAAAACTAAAAACTTTATTCAAAGTCAGCTTATTAGTTTTTTTCTGAAGATGGAAAAAACCTAAAGGTTGTCAATTTACTCTGATGAGAAGCAGAAATCTTTTAGGTGTTGTGCTAATAACGCAAACTCGTTAAAAACTGATTATCAGCATAATTAGAAATTCATTTTTCATTCTGATAACTGACAAACCATTGTGTCCATTTCATTCTGTGAGTCCATTTCAAACACTTTGGCCTCAAAGGATAAAATTCTCTGAACGGAAGATTTCGACCACTAAGGAAATCTTTTATTTTGAAGGCGCCCTCATTTAATCGCCGGTTTTGCTACAGATAACGTGAGACAGCTTGACACACCTGTAAGGTGACATAAACCTCACTCAGTCCCACCCACCAAGGTACAATTTCTCACGTCACCGGCTGATCAGATGAATGACAGGGAAATGGTCCAATTGAAGACAATCAGTGGGCGTTACGTCACACAGGCTACTACATTTTGTGTGAATCAGAGTCACGTTGAGGAGCCTGGGTCTAGATTTAACAACGGAGCGAGCGGGTGGCAGCTGTTTATGTATTTATATCGGTTTAAGAGGTGAACAAACAAACAAACAAACAAAGCATCAATAACATCCTCATCGCCTCGTCCCGGTTTGTTAAATGTCCACGTTAGACTCCACATGGAAACCAATCTATTTATAGCATCACAGGAGCTGAACTTCAGCCCTGGAGTGAATCCAGTGAATGAAACCACACACTGTTTTGTTGTTCAGTGCTTCTGCAGACGCACATGGGTTTATGGGATGTAAGGTTTTCCCTCAGCAGAGCTGTGTTCAGGCTCGGGCCTTCCTCAGCCTGCAGACTCGTATCCTGCATCATTCCACAGCACACAGCTGCTGCTCTGCTTCATCACTGCACGTCGTTATGTCACCACATCAAGTTTTCATCTTTTATCAGGACAGAAACGAGCTGTTCCGACCTTCTGCTGATTCATCAGAGGGTCCTGTCATAAGAGTTTGATCTCAGTGAGGGTGGTTAGCACTGTCGCCTCACAGCGGGGGGTTCGAACCCCAGTCTGGTCTGTTCTCCCTGTGCCTGCGTGGGTTCTCTCCGGGTACTCCAGCTGCTCTACACGGCCCCGTTGAGCGTGTGTATGTGCGGTTGTCTGTCTTTGTGTGTTGTTCCTGCGATTGACTGGCGACCAGTCCAGGGTGCACCCCGCCTCTCGCCCGCAGTCAGCTGGGATAGGCTCCAGCTCCCCGTGACCCTGACGGATCAGGTTATATAGAATGTGGTTGGACGGGAACTGAACTGAAATCTAATATTTGCTGCTGCTGCACTGGTTTAAAGTTCAGCTCGGTGTTTTATTGGACAGGTAAAGGCTCCTCACTGTGTCTGCACAGGCCTCAGCACCTCATACAAACCTCATGGTTAATGTGTGTTAAGGTGACCTCGCCTGAGCCCTGCCGGAGTGTGTGTGTGTGTGTGTGTGCGTGTGCGTGTGCGTGTGTGCAGTCAGTCATTGACTCCTGAGTTCAGCTTATTAATCTGAGGGTGGGCATTCTGCTGAGACCGACCCGGTCCCAGTGCTCGGGCCCTCCACGCTGCGGCTCTAACTTGATTAATCCCGCAGATGATTCACGCTGTGGCTGCGGCCATGTGCTAATCAGCTGATGCGCCACAGCCGCCCCTCCGCGCTATTTAACTCCTGCTCGGCACAAACCACATGCTGAAGCGGCTCCGTGCTCTCCGCTGCTGCTCCGTCCACCTCACACACAACATGCCTCCGTTTGACAAAACTCAGCTGCAGAACAAACCCTTCAAACAGAGGAAGAGCTTCGGTAAATGTCTCAAACGCCAGATTGATCGAATCACCGAACAAAACAAGGAAAAAAAACTCGTTTAGAAACTTAAAAAACAAAACAAAAACCATGTTTTCTCGTTTTTTTTCTCCGCAGCTACAAGGAAGCAAGAGGTGGCGGGGATCAGGTCCAAGTTTCCCAACAAAATCCCGGTAAGTTTCCGCTGGAAATCACGAACCATGAGTCTGTGAAGGTGATTCGCTGTGTTCTCACCTGTCAAACCGCTGCTCGCAGGTTATAATCGAACGGTATGAGAGGGAAAAGTATCTGCCTCCGCTGGATAAAACCAAGTTCCTGGTCCCGCACGAACTCACCATGACTCAGTTTGTCACCATCATCAGGTAAAGTTCGTCTCTCTCACTTCACCTGCACCGAATGTTGAGGAAAATGATGCTGACGATGTTTCTGTCAAACTCCAGGGCCAATTTTTAAATAAAGCTTGAAACAAACGGAACCGCAGCCTGTAGGTTTACGGCAGGAAGAAGAGACTCAGGCGTGTTGGTTGGTTTGTGAGCGGAGGGATGATCTGTTGGATGAAACACCAAACTTCAGCTTTAAATCTGTGGGTTTTTCGATCTTATGGTTTAGATTTTAGTTTTGTGGCTTCACTCGTGTTTTCAGAGATGCTTCTTCATGATTACACAGCAGAAACTAGACGGTTCCTGTTTGAGTCCACACTCAAACTCTTATGCAACTTTTATGTGTAACTTTGAGGACTGAGTCTAAAATCAGACTCGGACAGGTCAAACAGCTGCTGAGATTACATTTCTTTGCCTTTTCCAGTAAATGAACAGGTTTCTTTTTAGTTTTCTGTCAGTTTTGTGGACTGTGTCTGTGTGAAGTGTCACATGTTGCTTCGCTGCCCAGCTGCTGCAGATGGACACGCTCACTTCAGATTTCATCCTTGTGATCTGAATGGAAAAAAAAAGGTCCAGTCAGTTTCTCGTCTCTGCTGCTTCTGAGATGAACGTTTACCTGGAAAGTTCACTCTTGAGTCCAGGTTTATTTTGGTAAAACTTTGTCAGGAGCCTAAATCCCAGAGAGGCGACACAGACGTGTGAGACAGAACTTTAGCTGTAATCACTCCAGATGTTTCTGTGGAACAGTTTCCAGATGTTTCTCTGTTTACTCACAAACAGCAGAAAAATGTCAGAAAGACAAAACGAACACAGACCGTTTCCATGTAGATGGATCTGTGTCCTGTGATTTGCTGCGTGTGCCTGTGAATCTTTGTTTAATGAATGAATGTTCTCTGTGAATAAAACACTCAGAGGATTCAGAGGGACAAACAGGACAGGTCTCTGAAATGAACTCTGGTATCTGACCTGATCTGAGGTCAGCTGCTCATTGTGCTACAACACTGGAGAATCTGAAGAATGTGAGGTGGACAGTCGTCCTGGGCCTTTTCCTTCAGCAGACAGTGGTCGGACAGTGTCCGGCTGTAAAGCTCAGCCAGATGTTTGAACACTGGCTCAATAAAAACCCAAAGGGCTGAATCTGTGCGAGAGCTGCGTGAGGTTTTATCCTCAGCTTTTCTGCTCCACCTGTGATCAGAGTCAGACCACAGGACTCGGTCCCGTGCGCTCTGAGGAGTCTGTCTCTTTGGTCTTTTTGGGTTTGAATCTTTCAGTTCTGTTGCTTCTGTCCAGATTTCTGGAAACTTCCTCGTTTGGTCTTGGTCACGATTACGCAAAGTTGAGCATCCAGTTTCAGAAAGCGGGAGAGTCGCCGTCTGCTCTTCACTTTCCGTGTGACTGTGGAGGAGAATCATCAGTACAGTAACATAACTCGGTTTAACTGGAGCCTGAGTTTGTTCAGAGACTTAACTTCCATCCTGTTTTCTTTTTTTTAAGCTGTGACTGGTCTTTCATTTTCTTAGTGCAATGCATTGTGGGGCAACAGTGTCCATCAACAGCACGCTCTTCTAATATGAGGAATGGTGTTTGGACACAGCTGGAGCCTGCAGCCGCAGCAGCGCCTCACTGAGGCTGTAATGCTCATTACACAGCAGACAACAATAGGTGATCCACGTTTGTGCTGACTCAGCAGGTCTGCGGAGCGGCTAACGGACAGCGTGCCGTCTGCAGGACGCCTCTCATTAATGTCCGCTCTTGTCTTTTGTCTCCCCCTCTCAGGAACAGGATGGCTCTGCTGCCCACTCAGGCTTTCTACCTGCTCATCAACAACAGTGGGCTGGCCAGCATGTCTCTGACCATGGCTCAGGTGTACAAGGACCACCAGGACGAGGACGGCTTCCTCTACATGACCTACGCCTCGCAGGAGATGTTTGGACTCTGACACACAGATTTATTCAGTGTTCGAGGCTGCTGGCCTCCACAGCTGCTGTAAATAGAAAAACATTGTGTATATACTGTAATATTTGTTGTCGACTGTGCAAGATGGATTTTAATTAAAGTACGTGGATCCAATAAATCGTATGTGAAAACTCTGAGCAGTGAGTGTGTTCTCATCACTCCAGCAGAGGGCAGGAACGATCCACCACACTGAAGTGGATCCTGTGGATCTCCTGCTCCTCAGCCTCCACCCTGAGAGCTGCCGGCACATTCAGAGCAACACAGGACACAGTCAAGCAGCCGCACACGTCCACTGACACCAGCAGTCTGTACAGGTGTCCAGGTTTCTGTCCACGTGTGACAGACTGGTTCATTATCCTGTCAGGTCCAGACCTGAGAGTCCGCTGACGCGTTCCTGAATCACAGGGATGAAGCTCGATGCTGAACGTGCTGCGTGATGTTAACGTTTGCTGTGTAACAACAGCGATCTTTTAATTTATTTCTTCCCTTTTCACTGGACATGAGTCAGAGCTGAGGATGTCCTCTGTGTTTGTGGACACAGGGAGGCGCTCGCTGTCTCTGCCGTGAAACCTCACAGTAAAAAGTTTTATGGATTGTGAAAAAGTCCTGCAGTGATTAAGTCTCTGTGTCCTTCTTTCCTGGATTTCATTAAAGAACGTCATTAGAGGCATTGATGTGAGTGGTTCTGTGGCTGTGCAGAAGCTCGGATGATGGTTTTCGCTCCATTAACTGTAATAGAATGAACAAAACTGTTTATGTCCACTGAGTCTCCACCAGCTGTCTCACTGAGGACGAGGCACAGCGAGCTCAGCGTGTCCTGTTAGAAATGAACAAAACTCAGATGAAATGTTTTACCTGTGACACAGGAGCAGGTGCAGTGTGCTTGTGTGATCCTGCAGCCTCTGGTTTTAAAAGTTAGTCCGTTTAAATTACTGCTCTGAAATTTAAACCTGATGTGATGTGATCAGCTGATCACCTGCATGGCTGCAGTTCAACAAGCTTTCACCAGCTTAACAGTCATAAACGTTTAGAACGTGACAGGATGAAGTTGGATTCCTCTCACACCCTGATTGACACCTGAATACACACCTGTGTGACCTGAAGAGAAGAGAGACTTTGCTGAATGGAGTCAGAGGTTTGGCTTCGTGTCCTGCAGCTATCAGCCGGTGACCGCAGGCCTCTGCAAAGCCAATCGCTGCAGTTAATGAAGCCTGTTGTTGTGCAGCTGTAATGGTCCCGGCTTCACACAGACTCATTACGCCCGTCTGGATGTGCTCTCACTGAGTCTCGTTTGGGAAATGGGTTTTGTCTTACTCATCAATTAACGGAGCTGGGAGCCTCTGGAGATGAGACAGGAGGAAATCAGGGAGTACAAACTTCTACATTAGAGACTTTTATTCTTTTACTTTAATTTCCCAAAGTCAGTGAAGCCTCCAGCCCATGAATCTGTTTCCCTCAAATTCATCTCATTACATCTCACCAGCCATTTGGTGCTGGATTTCATCCAGTCCTTCTCTGTGATGTGCGAGTCCACCTCAGTGTGTGTGTCCTTTACCCAGAGACGTTTCCTCCGGCTGCTCTCTTTTATTTTACTGAGCAGAAAACGATTTATTCACATTAGAGTCACGTTCATCAGCAGCTGATGGAGCTGTTACTGAGGTGTGTGAGGAGCATCTCAATACTGCAGCTGTCCACACACACACACTCACTCACTCACACTGACTGATCTTCTGCCTGAATCAGCAGGTGCTCCTGGTCCAGCGCTCAGTGGGTGTGGGGAGCTCGTCAGAGAGCAGCTGGCCAAGTCACTGCGTCATCAAGCTCCCGGCCACACCTGTGCAGGTGATGAAGCTCGGATGGATTTTTGTGACTGACCACTGATTTCTCATCCTGTGAGTCACCAGGCAACAGCACAACACAATGTCCTGAGTTCTGAGACTTTCCTGCTGAGAAATACAAAACACAAACATATTTTTGTGTTGAAGTGGAAACGTATGTACCACACTGATGTTTGGTGCATGACACGTGCTCATGGTACAGGACCAGAGGGTCCACGTCTTTATGTTGTTTACTGCGTCGCTGTCCTGTCTGAGATCGTTGTAAAACACTGTGCAGTGTTCTGGAGTCTGACAAGCCTTCAAATCAAGGATCGATCACTCACACCTGGAGCAGGAGCAGCATGTCCCTCACTCACACACTGCTGTGTTTCTCTGGACCCAGTGATGCAGTGATCCTGGGAAACAGAGCGTCACTGACAGAAAATCACCTTTCTCACAAGCTTTCAGTTTCAATCTTTATCTGGTTTGTCTACAACTTCCTTACCTCTGCTGTGTCCCAGACAGACAGGCAGACAGAGGGACAGACAGACATAGGAGGCCAAGCAGAGACAGGATGGAAATAAAAACAAAGCAGATGAGAGGACAGAGCCTGGCGTGGTGGAGGTGAGCGTGTCTGTCGTGAGCTCATGAATATTTAAGGCTCGTCCCTGCAGGGCTGTGAAGGGAACACATGAACTTTTAATGAGCGCACAGGTTAAATGGGACATTTTATGTCCGTAAATGGCTCATCAAGTGTGGCGTCAGTGCTGGGTGAATATCAATAAGGACAGAGTCACTTTTCTTCCTGCAACTAAACTGAAGACGAACCTCCGGAGACTCTACTGATGTTTACTCTAACCTTTACCAGGGAGTCTGCTCTGACTGGACTTTACTGTGACGACTGATGCATCGAGAAAATCATCAGTCTGAAGGAAAAATCTAAATGATGAAATCAGTCATTTGATTTATGGCCACATATTAAAATCAGAAACATCTCTCACTGACATCCACAACTTACAAGTTTACAGATATGTGCTCATATGTTTCTATAAGATCCACTGTGATGTACACTGAGTGCAGTGTAGTTGTGTGTCCTCCATGTATCTAAAACTGAACTGTACTTTTTACCTCAGCTTCCTGAAAAGAATGTGTTTCCTTCACCTGTTTAAAAGATCATCAGTTTTATTTTGAAATATTTACACGTTTCAGGAAGTCTTCCTCCCTCCCAGCTGTTTCACTCAGTACATGATAATTAGGATCTTTGACCTGAACTATCAGGACTTCTTCAGTCTAAATCTTTGCAGGTTTTCTTTAATGGAGCAAATATAAAACTGTTGCTGGGCTGCAGTTCCTCGCTGCCTCTGCAGGGGGCACTGTGGCTCCAGGCAGCAGACTGCTGTCCCAGCATCCTCTCTGTCAGTGAGAGATGAGTGACGTCTCTGTGTTTGAGGGAAAACACTGTTTACACTGAGAGGAACAACTCAGTCTTCTCAGTCTGACAGTTTTCCATCCACTGGACGTCTCAGGTGTCTCACTGTAGGAGGCTGAGCTCTGTGGGCTCTGTGGATTCTGTGAGCTCTGTGGATTCTGTGGGCTCTGTGGATTCTGTGGGCTCACTTCATGACAATCAGTCTACTGCTTCCGGCCTTTATGCTAAGCTAGGCTAACAACATCCACTCAGACATGAGATGAACCTCCATCATCACCATTTCACTCGGTGACTCCCACTGAGGTTAAACTCAGCTGCTCAGAGTCTTTCTGCAGGTTGCATGTGAGGAAACACAGTGAAGCCACAGTCGGCTGGATTTCTCCTGCTGGAGGTCGAGCGGGGAAATTCTCCGATGACGAAAACCTTTGTCCTGGTTTCCTGTTTACATGGCCGAGAGCTGACCAGCACCCAGAGAGAGAGAGAGAGACTGATGATGCAACCTGACCTCCATGACTCTCTCTCTCTCTCTCTCTGACATGTTCGCTCATTCAGTTTTTTAACCCTCTTCCTGTTTATGCTCTGATTTCAGCTGAGTGAATCAGGGTTTTTCTTCTTCTTCTGTCAATGCTGATGTCAGCCTTGTTGTTTGACTGAGGTCTGGGCCTGTGGAGCGCACACACACACACACACACACACACACACACTGCAGCTGGAGGTGTGTCTGCTGCTGGTGGTTTTACTCTGAGAGCAGCATCCAAACCTCTGTCGTCCACCCTGTGGGACACAGAGCCACCACCTCTTACCCAACACGTGTCATCACTGGCTTCATCACAGCTGCCTGACAGGCAGAACTCAGGGACATTCTCAGTGAACACACGGGGGTCCTCTGTGAGAGACAGAACGAACCTGTCATCAAACCGGTTCAGACAATCATGGAAAGACCAAACAGGTGTGAAAACACGTGACAGCTCAGGTGAGTTTGATCAGTTCATCAGGGGTCTCCTCCTCCTCAGGCTGTTTGAATTAAACTGGCTACAACATCGAACGGGTCAACGAGGAGAGGACGCCCCGCGTCCAACAGATGTCTCAGGCTCGGCAGGAGGGAGGACAGAGCAAGCGGGTTCGCAGACTTGGTTACCATGGTAACTGACCCAGAGTTCTGGGTCGGACTCAGCCTCCATAATCCCGTCAGGCATTGCGAGAGCTTGACTGATCCGCCCCGTGACTCCTCGGTATAAACAAACAGGCGGACATCCACACACACACACACACACACACGATCAAACAGCCTCACACACAGAGCGTGCATGCGCAGCGTGTTTACGCAGAGGAGACGCAGCTTCACGTGGCCGCGCGTCTCCGTTTGATGTCTGAATCAGAGACGTCCCGCTGAGCTGCAGCCATGTGTCCGAACAGCTGGACCTCAGGGTCTTACTGACAGGACGCGTCATGTGACCAGTGTCTAACGCCGTGACTTCAGCAGTCCTCCATTATGAACATCCAGGTGTGCGACTGCTGAAGTGTGTTGTGTTCTGCTGACAGCTGCTGCTTCACTTCATTGTGGGTGGACTGAATAACAGGAACGCCTCTTCATACGTGTCTCTGTGGACCAGGTTACACGTCTGACCGCACCTGTCTTCTACCTGCAGATCAGGGTCGATGAAACCTTTAGCACTTTAGCTACAACATTAACGGTTCAGCTAGTTTACAACTAAACTAACACACCTGGACGAACAATCACATCATCCATCGTCCCACAGATCATTCAGTGTTTGCACTGATCAGGGATCAGATCCATGAGGTGTAACGTGTTCAAATGTGGGAGCAGCACAAAGGTGAAGTCTGCACATCCTCAGGATGGTAATTAGCAAATGGGGAACAGGTGAGATGAGCAGGTGAGTAATCAGGTGATCCCCAGAGAAGGGAAACTCAGAGAGGACAATGTGAGGACAGAAGACGAAGGAGGAGTTTAAACAGCTGCATGATGGGAGGCTTTTATTCTGAAACAGCTCTGAGATCAGAGCGTCGGCAGCTGGACTGAATCATCTTATTGATCAGCAGCTCCCACAGATCCAGATGTTCTGATCGGATCGTGACCTGCTGCAGGCCGTGGACCCGGATCTGTCCCAGCTGGACCCGTCCTCTGTTTGTCCCGACAGCGATCTGTTGTTAGGAGGAACCTCAGAGTTCAGTGTGTCCCTCCCTGTGATTCATGACGAGCGACGACTCTGACGCCAGTTTCATCGCAGATTTCTGTATGTGGACAAAATAATGTCACATCTAGGATTTTGCACTTTGTCTTATTTTTATCATTATATGTTTTCACATGCTTTGATTCCACACATCAACTATAAACTAACAGGTAAACAGGTAAATCCTCACTGGAGATGAGGTGAACTTTGATTCGTCCATGAGATAAAATGACTCGTTACCCTGCAGAGTGAAGCGCAGCTCGGTCTGATCCCAGTCAGTCCAACAGAAAACCCCCTCGCCCCCGTGGAGACTACACGCACCCTCGTTGGCATGGCAACACGCTGCCCCGTGTCAAATCTGGGTTGCCAGGTAACAGGCGGGAAGAGACTGTGGGTGTGTGAAGGTCGTTGGGTGAGTGGAGGAGGAGGAGGAGAGAGGTGAGGAGCCCAGAAGACATCAGGAGAAAGAGTTTTACTCCAACAGCAAAGATCGAGCGTCTGTGACGGATCCTGACGCTCAGAGGAAGATGTCAGGGACGGGTTTTCTCCTGGTCCCCGCAGACTGAACTCCTGGTCCCCGCAGACCGGGCTCCTGGTCCTGGCAACATTAAACTTTTCTTGTTATTAAACTTTTTCTTGTTGCATGGTTATAAACGGTGGGAACAGCGTGCAGGTGAACCGCAGGGCAGTGATTATTCATGAGCTCTGTCCCTGGTAAATATTTCAGTAAATAAATAATTAAACTGATTTTGGTGACTGACCTTTTGACCTTTCCTGTAGTTCTAAAAGTAAATTTCTATGAAACTCAGCTGTTCAGTTCATGCACTGTGAGGCCTGATTAACGTGTCACTCTGACAGGACGCTCCATGAACGGATGAACAGGAGCTTGGAAGAGAAAGTGTGGCATTGACTCTGCAGCCCATCGAACCGGATCATTCACGTCGCGTCTGACAGGCGACGCCTCGCGTGGCTCGCTGTTCGTGGCGGGGACCTGGAGGAGTCACTGCTGAATGTGAGCGAACCCGCCACCAGCCGCTGGAAACGTTTGCATCAGATCAAACTTTTCCTCGGTGCAGCCTCTCATCTGATTTCATGTTTTCTTTAAAGGCGCCTGCGGGGTCTCCACCCACGGTGATCTCACAGTGCACAGACCGCCGCTCACTAACTGCGTCGGCAGCTCGGAGGGAGTCTCCGCGGTGAGTCACTGCTGGTTCAGACACATCTTACTGTTGGCAAACAAAAAGCAGAACCTGCTCGGGCTGATGTCACAACAGCAGAACACTTCCTCAGAAAGCGCTGTCAGCAGCTTCTCGCTGCGGCGGGGGGATTACACAGGCATGTACTGCGTGTATGCAAACTATGTGCGGTCACAGAGCCGGCGTTAACCCTTACCTGCCTCTGCAGAGGTGAAGCTTCAGCTTGTAACAGACCAAAGGGATAAAGGAAAGAAAACAGTTCTGAGCTTGTTTTAAAGAGATGAATGAGTCGGGCGATAAATGCAGAGGGACGTTCATGAAAATCATGCGGCACCAGAGGAGGTCAGGTCTGACACTGTGCTCAGGCTGAAGTCCTGTTGGTCATCACCAGGTGTGAAGCCTCGTTTCCCTCCGCTCCTGCTCAGAGCTGGAGCAGCGTTAGGATGGGTCACACACACACACACACACACACACACACCGAGGACGAAGCTTTGCAGCATTTTCATTTAAACTCACCTGTCAAACCAAAACCACACCCACATGCCCTTTTCCTCCACCTACACTTTCACTGATTCACACAATGCAGTGCTCCTCTATTAGCATTAACACATTAAACACACACGCACACACACACACTGGTCATTGTGCAGCTCGGCTGCTTTAAGAAGAGCAGCGATCCAATTCCAGGCACGTCGGCCTGCGTGGCAGATGAATGGTCAGCCTTGTTGGAGAGAGCTGCAGGAGAAGGACAATGGAGCGCTTTGATGTGTGTGTGTGTGTGTGTGTGTGTGTGTGGATATAAGAGTCACTGTGTGTTGGCTTTTTCAAATGAGTGACAGCTCAGGCGGCTGCATGACCTCGGTCACCAACATGCACTGACACCAAGGACCAGTGTGTGTGTGTGTGTGTGTGGTCATATGGCCGTGCATGTGTGTGTAGATGTGTTTGTGCGTGTAATTTAAGCATGCCTGTGTGTGTGTGTGTGAGGAGCAGCTCGTTAGCTTGCACAGCCACGCTCTCATTGGAATGCCAGAGCATATCTCACTCTGTGATTTGCCCTGCATTAAACACAGCCCGCCACACACGCACACACAGATTCATACACGTCCTTCCTCCTCTGGGAGTCGTGACAGAAATAACTCCAGCTACAAGTTGTTCTCAGGAATACCCCCCGTCTCACCTTAGCTGTGAAAAAGTTGAACAGGTCGTCGGTTTCTGCCTCCCCCTCCTCCCTCCTTCCTCTCCTCCCTCCGTCCTTTTTTTCCGTTCACTCTGTCCGCGGCGACGTCCCCTCAGCTGGTTTCCATTACTGCTGATGGCACAGTGTGTGTGAGTACAGTACAGTAAGTGAGTTTACATGTGTGCAAGCTGCACCACACACACACACACACACGGATGTCACAGGGTGACTAAGTGTGTGTGTGTGTATGAGAGGGTGCGTGCGCACCTGGAGCTAATTGAGACAGGATAAGACACAGGTGCGTGTGGTGGCGGCAGGTGAGTGTTCTCCTTTGTTAGCGGGGAGCAGCGGAGCTGACTGCGGGCAAGAAACGGCCGAGAACGCGTGTAAGAGAAGAGCGAGTTTCCTCACTGTGTTGACGTCATTGCTGACAGGTGTGTGTACAGGTAATGACGTCCTGAAGCTGTGTGTGTCTCAGTGATGTGAAGCTTTGTGCTGCAGTTGGACGCTGTAACAGGTGGAACAAAGAGTTTGAACCTGCACACACACACGCACGCACACACAGTGTTTACATACACAAACACACACTCATTCAGGCTACATGTATACAGACCACAAACACACGCCCTTGTGTCTGACCTACTTTACGCCGGTGAAGCTCGTGGACTCGGCTCAGAAATGAGACGTCACGGGAGGGCGTGGCCACTGGGCGAGCTGACCACAACAACCACAGGGCAGGCCGTGACTGAGGCATGATGGGAAATGCAGAGAAACCAGGGGCGCGCCTGAGCTCTCCTCCCTAAGTACAGAGCACAGAGAGTGAAACTGACTGAGCCGTGAGGTCTGTGGCAGATCCTCGGGCCACAGAGTATCTGAGCTGTGTTCAGTCACTGAACAGCAGCTCCGGGTTTCATCTGAGTCCTGGGTCTAAAAATAAAACCACTCTGACCAACGTCTGATGTTAAAGTTGTGTAAACGATCAGGTCCATGGAAAATCTGATGAGATCTCGACCGGAGAGGAAACCCTGTAAACACAAACAAACAAACAAACAAACACTCCTCCGACTCTAAACTCGTCCATTTGGCTCCGTTTTCTATCGGCGCCCGGCTCCGCGGCTGACCGTCTGAATAATGCATTGTGGGTAACAGGAGCTCTGTGGTATTTCCATTCAAGCAGTTCCCGTATTCCCCACACGGAGCCAGCGACTCTCCCGACGCTCCGCCGGCGGATACTCGGAGCGGAAGCAGCCGTGAGAGGTGCACGGAGATCAGGGGATGAAGACACAGTTCATCAAACAACATGCTGGACGCGACCATCATGAAGATGAGCGAGTTTTCATCGGACGTTAAAGATTTGCCACCAAACAGCAAATGAAAGCCAACAGAAGCCTGGAGGTGTATAACTTTCTGTGGGTCCACAGCCACAACCAGACGGCTCCAGGGCGATTATCGTTTGGTCTTCGCCCGGGTGAGTGTTTATTCTTATACTGGGTATGTATAAGCTAGCAGCTAGCAATAGCGGCTATAATGTAAACAAACACATCTTACAGGGCTACAAAGGGTTTATTTGTCATAGAAATACTAATGTATGACATGACAGCGAAATAGCATTTGGACTACCGGCAACTTAATAATTATTACTGTGTAAATGAGCATTAAGCGACAACCTACCGATATAAACACAGCCACAGAAACCAAGCTAGCTAGCTAACATACCTTTGACGAAGTGGTCACTGCAGACACGGCGTTAGCAGACTGCTCCTCCCGACCGCAGACGGAGGTTTAAGATCCACCTTTAACGGCGTTGTTCTGTAAGGTTTTTATATTTCTCCGCTTTGTGGGTGACTACCTTTGGTACCGTATAATAGCTTTTTTTCTTTTTCTCCACTGGAACGATGTGAGCGCCGGTAAAGTACAGTAGATTCTCAGTGTGTTAGTCAGCTAACGGCTCAAACACTTCCTGTCCTCTATCGGAATTTGGCGCCAACGCGCCGCTGCGTCGTGACGTCATGTGAAACCCACCTATTAGCCGCGAGTGAGCGGGCGTGTTCATGGTGTTCACCTTTGAATGAATGAATGACTTGGATGGCTGTGTGCTGAATGTGTGAAAGGGCTGAGAATGTTTTCCGAACATTAGTCGAATGTGAAACCGGCTAAGTGTTGTCCAGACAACACTGATTTCTTGAGTTAACTAAACTAAACAGAAGCTCAGGATCAGAACACTGGCTGATAAACTTTACCTGCTGCAGAGCCCATCATGGTGGTTAGACTCCTCCTTCTGTGTCGGATGCTGCAGGTGGAGGCCGGCGTTTGTGCTGTTTCACCTTGTTCAGCTGCTGTTTGACTCCAGGGAAAAATCAACACAGGAAAAAATGATGTGAGTCACTTTTTTCCTCCATTCAAGCAAATGTGAGGTTGAACCGGTCGACAGGACTCAGTGGAAACTGCAGCTTTATTCCTCCACAGTGGCCAAGTGGGTCACACATTCAGAAGAGTTTGATGGTTTCCATCCCTTTAACTTTTGTAAAGGTTTCATCCAAACTGATTCAGAGAAAATAACCGGAATTCAGTCAGGAAGCAGAAGCTGCGACCAGCAGGAAAACTGTGCATCCCTGTGGTTACTTTAGGCTCCGCCTCAAGTCTGTCTCAGCCAGTCAGGCTGTCAGACGTCAGGACGCCTGCATGTGTGACTGAGGTCTGTTCACAGCAGCTGTAAATCTGTAGCATCGATCAGCTTTGGCTCAGGTGACAAAGCTGAACTCCACCTAAGGAAGCAGCGACCAAGCTAACGAACTCGCTAACCAACAGTTACTGCAGCTGTGTGTAACTTTGGATTCTGAAAATTAGCTTAAAGCTCTGGCTCAGTGCGTCAGATGGTGACCTTTACACGTAACGTGTTCCAGTATAGAAATACTCCAGGGCCCCAGCCAGGTGCATGTGGCCCAGCAGGAAACCAACTGCGTGAGGGTCCTGACTCACCTCCAGAGTTCAGGCCTATGAACTGTAGACCAACAGTTCAGTTCTGTGAAGCTTTACAGATTGAATTAGTGGTTTTCTGTCCAGTTTGAGAGCAGAAGCAGGGAACGACCCTGAAATCTGAATGTATGTGTCGTCAGTGTCTTTACAGGGATGTGAAATGTCACGTTGCAGTCATCCCTCACTGCGTCGGGTCTGCTGTCCTTCCCTTACCTCGTATTGTTTCCTCTTTTCTCAGCCCTTCCTCCCTTCCAACCATGCTGACATTGTTCCCTCTCTCTGATGCTGAGCTGGACCTGAACTCAGCAACAGGATCCCTCTGAGAGAAGGCGAGCCGCCGCTTCACATGGTGTCGGGTCTCGGCCATATTGAATCTGAATGGGAACGACAGTGTTGGTTTACGCTCCTTCCTTCAACAGAGGAGGGACAATGGGAGCGGGACAGGCGAGAAGCCCGGGCCGCCCTGGATACACAGAGCAGAGACAGACAGAGCATTGAAGAGGATGAGGATCCATCAGAAACCATCGGCGTCTCAGGTTCAGCGTGTGGAGAAAAGGCTCCTGGTCGGTAACAGTAGACAGGAAGCTTTGTGAAACGTGCAGCGTCTTTATACGGCAGAACAAACTGCCGCAGTGTGTAGCTGCGTTCACATCACACAGGACTCAGAGAAGCTCGGCATCATGGGACGTCAGACTGATTCTGACCGACCTGATTCTGAGTTCGCTGAAGTGACCGATGATGTAGGACGAAGTCGTCATGTTGTGATTTGACTTGATCAGAATGTGAGATGAATTTAAGCCTGTGGACGAACAGAAGAATGATTCCAGATGATTTATGATGTCAAATGCCAATTTTAACTTTATTCAATGTGGTATTTTTATGATGTAGGACGCCAGCAGAGGCGAGAGGACAGGAGACGAGGGGATTCACAGCACAAGCAAAAGTTTTAGGCACAAAAAGTAAAGTGAGGATGTTTCCAGAAATGAAGCCATGAATGTTTTTTGTTTCTCAGATGTTAAGATGTGGGAGAGATGGAGCTCTTTGATGTTCGTCTGTTTGCAGTGAACACTGGGTCTGAGCTCAGATAAGCATCAGTGTCAGGAAGACGGAAACCAAGCAGAGAAGTGGCGATGACTTCTTCTTCTTCTGCTGTCTTTTCCTGTAATTGTCCCTCATTGTTTAAGAACAGAAACGTCTGAGTGAACAAATGAAGGTGGAGAGGAGCAGCTGGTCACCTGCTGTCCGAGCGGCAAAGGCAGGAAATCCACCATAAACACTCCCTCTGCTGCGCGTCCTCCCACAGGACTTCAGGCTGATTGGGGAAGCTTTTTTCCAGATGCTTTTCTCGTTTCAAACGAACCATTCATCCCAACGCCGGTGAGGTCATCCACTATTCTGGCTCTCCAAACAGGAATCCCTGAACAAAGTGGAGTGGGTTCATGTTTGGCCGCGGCGTTGTGTGTGTTCGCTGGTGTGTGAACTATGATGGAAGGACATGAATGAGAGTTTGTAAACTGGATGGTGACGACATCAGCTGAGAGTGTCGCTCGGCCTGGAAACTACCGAGAGGACGTTTAGCTCTGTGAGCGATACCCAGGGTGAAAAGCTGTCAGTGCTGTTTGGGGATTTGTTTTCCTAAATGTTTATTTTCTTCTGAACCAGGCGTCAGAATCTGTGACCACAGACAGAAACAGTTTTTACGCTCCGGCCTCTCTAGCCTGTGACCATGCTAATATTTGCCAGTTCAGCAAAGGCTGATGGGAATGATGATGTTTCTGTGGGAAACAGATAAAAAGCCTCTCTGGACTCTCTCACGTGACCATGTGACATTTATTCATGGCTTTAGTTTTTAACTTCCTGGTTCCATCGATGTTGGATAAGTAAATAAATGTAAATAAAAATTTCAATCTCTTTTTGTGTTGATACAAAAATAAAACATTTATTGTTGAACCTCCTCGGTGCTTCTGTTTTTACCCTCTGCCCCTTCACTCTGATAGAAAGTCTGAACGTTTTGCCTCCGTTTGCTGTGGGAGAACGGCGCCCTCTACCTGCTCGGCGCTCAGAAGCAGTGCATCTGATTCGCCACATCTCCGCGTCATTTGTGAGACATCGAGACTTGATTTGTGATGATTCATCGATGCTGAAACACTTAGTGTGTCTCCCATAGCCCACCCTCGGCTTCCGTATTGTCTCACCACCTCTGTCCTAATAATAGTCTCCTGCAGAAGTTAATAAAGGTTAACTCCTGCAGGAGAGAGTGACTAACATGGCTGGTTCTCTGGAGGCTGGTGACATATTAAAGCCTTTCCTGGTGCAGGCGTTTACCCAGAACCCCGTGCAGTTGGTGCCCTGAGAGAAAATAATGTTCAGTGGTGAGACAGCAGGTTTCATTAGAAGAAAAAAGCTGATGTGTAAACGCAGCAGTGAAGAAGAACTCAGAAGCATCGTCAGATAAATTTACCTGAAGCGTTTAACTGTTTGTTTTGCAGAAAAATAAAATTATAATAAGATGGTTAATCCTGAGTCACTGATGCTTCAGCTGCATGTTGCTGCAGTGGAGCTGGTCTCAGCTGCTTTATGCACAGTACTTTAAAGAGTTCAGTCCTGTGGTTCCCAACCTAGGGGTCAAACCCCTCCAAAGGGTCACCAGATAAATCTGAGGGGTCGTCAGGTGATTGACAGGAGAAGAAAGAAGAGAAAACTAAGTTTTGGCTCAGAAATGATGAGCCAGTGGTTTGAGTCTCAGTGGAATTCTGGATTAAATCTGGTGTCTTCTCTCTTTGATCCAGCTCAGTGAGCAGACTCTGTGTTTCCAGCTCCTCTTTAACCATCAGCTGAGAAGCTCAGATCCAGCTGATCCTTCTTCAGACCGGGAGAAGACTCGTCCAGTCGCCTGTGATTCAGATCTTCTTGGATTAACAGTAACTTGACTGAGAATCTTCCCAGACTTCTCGAGCAGGTTCTGTTGTTCTGCCCTTCAAGGAACACATCACTCACATGTGCTCTTGGCTCTGTGCCCTCATTGTAGTGCAGACAGGGAGGTTTGTCTTGGCACGGCGACGCACACACTGAGCCTCCTGCCTGGCAGCTCCCGCCTCAGCGGCTGCGCTCCAATCCCCTGATTCTGAGCTGAAGGAAACAGGAAGTCGGGCAGAGATCAGGACCAAGGTCACCGGCGAGTCAGCGAGCCAACCAGCCCTCCCCCGCCTCGGTTCACCAAGGGCAGTGTCACGAAACACAAACCAGACGCAGTCTACAAAATAAAAGTTCAAAAATAAGAACAAATTACTGGTCGTTTTCAGCAATTTAAAAAGAAAAATCCCATTTGCGTTGATGTTTTTGCTGCTTAGTTTAAAACGTTTCCACCTGGTTCACCTGACACACACTGACCAGCTGCAGCTGAGTTAGTGATCCCTCCCTAGTGCTTGGAAACTACACCTTCCCGTACACTGAGGTCATGTGGTTCCTCTGCCAAGTCAGCAGTCCGGCGGCGGATTCCGCTCCGTCCTCACCGAGAAACGCCGCTCGGTGATGAGATCAGAGGTTACGCAACCAAATCATCTGATCTCCTCTGTGAAGTAAGATGACACAGCGGCTCAACGCCAGCTCTGTGTCAGTACAGAGAGGAGAACCTCCCTCCTCCTCCTCCTGTAAACACTAATCCTCTGCGTCTCTCTGTCCTGCTTTCTCTTGCTTTTTGTAACCAGGATTCAAACAGCGCCAACACTCTGCTGCTGAGCTCAGTGTTTTAACTTCATCTTACTTTATCGGACAGTTTATCTGCACTTCAGTCAGACACATCTGGAGTCACATCTGGACTCCCTGCAAAGATCCTGACTGACAATGTTCTGCTGTGGCGTGAAGCATCATCACAGTAACATCTCACCCAGTGTGACTCCGCCTCTTCAGACCTTCAGCTCCTGCAATTAGCCAAGATGGTTCTTACAACATAAATCAACATAAATCGTTTTTTTAGAGACACTTGGGGCAAGAAAGTGCACAACAGTTTAACAGCCACACTCGCTGCACTGCTGAGCCCATAAACCTGTGCTGCTGAGATTATTTCAATCATGGAAACTGACTCTGATTCTTCAGAAGGTTTAAAACCTTTGTGTTGGAAACAGGTGAAACAGGCGTTTGGTGAAGGTTTACGATGCCTGAAGGTCAAAGGTGAAGAAAACACGAGGTGTGATGCAATAAGACTAAAATGATGTGCTAATAATGAAACGTAGAGAAGGTTCAGTTGAATTTGATGTGTTTGAGTTTTATTTTGGAAAAGTTCTGAGGTTCTTTGTGTCGGTTCTCTTTCTCTCTGCTTTCTCCAATTAGAGCTCTGAGTCATGGGGTTGCACAATAGCTGAGCTGCGTAATCACATAATGCCGGCTTATCTGTCTCACCAAGGGCACCCAGTGTACTCTGACCCAGTGTGTGTGTGTGTGTGTGTGTGTGTGTGTTCCCAGAGATAAGCAGCCTGAGTGCAGATCCATTAGGAGGAAGTGAAATGGAGCGAAAAACAGGTTGTAGAGGAGGAACAGAGCAGGTATGTGATCAAATCAAACCCCTTCCACAGATACAGACACGGAGTTCACACACAAACACCAGGAGACGTCGCACATTGTTAGTGTGTATCAGGAATTCAGTTATTAATATCAGCCATTACATTTCTGTGGAACTCCTGACATTGAGAAACGCTGCTGTGACGACAGGTCGCAAAATAAAACAATATGAATTAGTCAGAATTTCATGTGTTGATCACAGAGGATGGATGGACTCAGCTCCTGGGGTGTGGAGCCGTTTCAGGGCGTGATGTGTGTTTGTTTTCTCATTTTATTGTTCATAAAAATGTTGTAAAGAGAAACATGGCTCTGATATTTTGTTTATATGGAGGGTCAGCAGCATTTTAGTGGGTTCAAAGGTTTATGAGCAGCACTAATAATAGAAAAGGGAATAGGAACACACACACACGCACACACAAACATAAGGGTGGGGGGTGGTGTCCAGCGTGAAGGGGTGAGGATTCATGTGCTAGACATGGAAACATGTTTGTTTGTTCGATCAGTGGTGATATCTGAGTTTATGTTGATGCCTCCTGTGTGTTTCTTTACTCGCTGGTTGTCTCAGGTCGTGGAGCTGAACCTCTGGCTGGATGTGGTCTGTGGTAGGTTTGAAAAGCGAGTGATCTGCACAGCACACGCCGTCACAGCTCGTCCTGTGACACGCCGATTGATTCTGATGACTGCACGCTTGTCTCCTTCTTTCCTCCGATCTCTGAAATATCTGACACATGAGATGTTTCGCGTGGTGCAGCTGCACCGAAGGCCTTCATGAGCCTGTTGGATCAGATGAATCTTCAAAAGCAACAAACACCCTCTTATTCTGCTGCCTTCAAGGATGTTTACTGTCTCTAAACCACTGAGGAGAAACTCCCTCTAATATTCTACCATCCGCCTTTCAGCTGACGCTCACCATCTTTGAACTTGTGGCGAGCTCAGTGTTTGATGTCAGCAGCCTGGCAGAATCCTGAACCTGTGGTTTGGTTGTGGTTTGTCGGGACGTTACGTAAGCCGTCATTATTTGCAGCTTCTTGCTCTGGGGGCCTCAGTTACATCATGGTTGAACTTTGCCGTATGGCTCTGATGTTATTTTTGGCAAAGCCAGGTTCTGCCCCTGAATTGAGAAGGGCTGGCATCGCTCTCAGGAAGAGGGAGGAAAAGAAGGGAGGGGGTGAGGTGAGGTGACAGGAACAGTTGCTTCAACCAGTACGGCTGTTAAAGACTCATGAAAGTTAAACGCTCCCCAGCTGATGACTTTAGCAGTTTGTCCCTGCAGACGCTGTCGGAAAGAGTGAAGAGCGACGGGGAAGGAAAAAGGAAAGACGTCCCAGTTTGGAGCAAGTCTCCTTCAGTGGGGCTGTGACTGCTTTTACAGATTATCATATTCTTTGGGACTGAAAAAAAAGCCTTTACAGTCTTTGCTGGGCTTCGTCTCCAGCCTCTTAAATCGTCTGCGGCCTGGAAACGTTTTCCTGACGAGAGGAGCTGGACAGGCTCCAAGCTCCTGGACGGCTTGGCTCTGCCATCATCATCATCGTCATGTCAGCTTGGTAACGAAGCTGATTCCCAGGCGCGGATCTCCTCCCATCTGCTTTTTAAGCTTTCTTTCTCTTTTTTAAAAAAAAAACATTTCTTTCTTCCAGGGAAATTCCGATCATTTCCCCTCCGGAGGCCTGAGCTGCTCCCTGCGCTCCACTGTCGGGTTTATTTGGAAACGCAGGTTAGACTCAGAGCCCTGTCCTCCCTGTTTGACCCCCATCCCCCTCCAAAACTGGCAACCCCTCACTACTACACACACACACACAGAATCCCCATCATGGCTGCAGATGTGGCACATCTGGCTCCAGGGTTGAGTCATTATTCTTGGCTCGCTCTGATTTTCTGCTCCCCTCTCTCTCCCTCTCTCTCTCTTGCCGCCATGGCAACTGACGAATGTTTGGCAGGAAGCCTTTGGCTGGGAGCCGGGCCAAACAAGTAAGAGCTGAAGGAGAGAGAGGGTTTGTGTGTGTGTGTGTGTGTGTGTGTCAGTGAAGCAGAGAGCAAAAAAGTGTGTGTGTGTGTGTGTGTGACAGGGAGACCAGGAGTTAAAGTGTATGAACAAAAAAAGAGAGAGAGAGGGGCGAGCAAGGTGAGGAGGGCGGGGCTTCAGTCTGGCCTCGGTCCAGTTCGACCATACAGTCTGAATTGAGGCCTCTGGCAGAACAAAGCTGTGTGCAACACCACCGCCACCGCCGCTCCCGCTTGGCAGCCGCCACATTTTCCCAGCAGCCCTTGCCTTGGCAGCTGGCCGACCTTTCCCTGCAGGCCTGCAAAGAGGATTAGGACGGAGGGGGAGGGACAGGGTGGGGGGAGGCAAAGGGAAAAAGAGAGCCTTGTTTTTCTCTTGTCTCCTCACTTCGCCCCCAGTGACATCACCGCCGCTCCAATTCCAGATGCGAGGCGTCCAAAAGTATTTTTCCCGGGGTTTATTTGAGTTGGCCGTCCATTTTATAAACGCCGCCGTCGGGCGCTGTATCTCTGGGTGTCGGGGGGAGCGCCCAAAATGGCACCTCCTGCTGTCTCCACAGCAAACGGGCTGTTTCTGTCTTTCTGAAAATCATAAAAAACAGAAACCTGCTGCACTGAGCACAGATTGTGTGTAGACACTGGAAACTGGCTCTGACTTCACACCAGCTGTCTGTGATCTCTTTATTCAGTATTTATGTTTTTAGCCAAACTGGAGTCAGAGGATCATAATATCGGTTGGTCGGTCAACAGCTTTGGTTCAGGCTCAAATATCTTGATGACCAGGTAGATGATTTACCTGGACATCTCACACCTGGGGAAGACAGTCGTCTTCCCCAGAGGACAAATCCTCCTGACTTTTCCAGGGCCTACCGCACTGGCACGATGTTCATTGTTCCCAGAAGATAAATCCTAATGATTGTGGTGATCCACCGACATATCCACCAGCGCCACCAGCAGGTTGAGTGAAACCTTATAACGTGTTGATGTTTGTCCACAGTCCAATCACTGCCCTCTTCGTCCTTTAGTCCCTATCCCTTATTGATCAGCTACACATGTGTGGAAGTCTATCAGTAAAGCACCGAGTCATGTCCTGTGACTGTATCTGGACAGGAGGGAGACGTGTCTGTTTGACGGGGACGTTTCCTGCACTGATTGCTGGGAGACTGCTCTCTGACTCTGTGGAGACGCTTCCAGCATGTAAATGAGATGGAGATGTGTTTGTTGAAATGGTAAACAGACTGTCATTGGTCCCCTGCCAACCGTCCTGAGGCTGGAAGACGAGACGAAGAAGAGAGCAACAGCAGCGTCTCAGTAAACAGGAAGTCACCATGTAACTGGCAATAAAGCTGCATGGTGATAAGTGAGGAGATTAAAGTGCTTTGTCCAGCCTCTGTTTACCGTCCACAGACAGGTGGTGGAGGTGGAGGTGGGGGGGGGGAAACCATGTCTGCAGGTGAGTTTACCACTGAGGAATTTCTCTGTCACTTCACATTTGAAAGCAGTTGATGAGTTTTCTCAGCGGGTCCACAGAGGGAGCAGGAATCCACACAGCTGAGTTCACAGGACAACACACAACAAGCTGAACCACAGGAATCAGACCGTGCACAGGTGTCTTCCTCTGGTAGAGGCGCAGTTCACAGCCTGTCAGAGCTCCTCGTGTTCCGCTGTCACAGCCGTCCAGGCCTCAGCGCTCACAGGCAGACCAGCAGTGAGGGACTCTCTCAATAACTGAACAAATAGCTTTGCAGCGTTTCCTCTGATGTGTTGAAACAGGCTTAATTTTTAAACAGAGCGCTTGGTAAGTTAAGCGTCGCCGTACACCGCTCAGGCTTTGATGCTGTGGAACAGATGATGCATTCAGGGCAAAAGAAAATAAAGCACATTTCTGTTTTATCTCGCATCTATCAGAGCCGACTGCCAGTGGTCCAGATAATATGGAGCTGGCCCCAAATTCAAATGGAGAAACAGATTAGCCTTCGCAGTCCCCGTGGGATCAACTCTGAACACGATGTTTAATGGAAAGCAGTTTGAAACGGTGCTGAGAGCCAAACTATTCTCCTCACCATAATCTCACCCCGTCGGAAAGAAGTTTAATGAATCTAAATCAGTCCACAGCTGGTGAAGATGCACAAAAACATCTCTCCTTCCCAAAATATGAGGAACATTAATGACAACATATAGTATAATAATATATAAAATATCATGAGACCTTTAACTGTATCTGATCAGCTCTGCTGAGGTGATCAGAAACTTAATCAGAAGTTAACAGAGCTGTGGACCAACCTGGCTGCTGGAGGACGTATCGCGTCACCAGACCGACACTGTGTCATGAAGCTGGTGAGGGAACTGGGGGACATTCCTGACTGTAAACAGTTAATCAGTCCTGGACTCCTGAGCTCCAGTCTGACCTCTGCATCACCTCCCAGCTCTGCCTTTTCCTGAGCTGGTTTCCCATCGTGCTGACTTCCTCCTCATGTGAAACTGCTAAGCTGAATAAACTGACTGGGTCGACCCCCGCGGCCACGAGGCCAAGTCTGCAAATCTCCCATCTGAGTGGCCCACAGGGAGGCTATTTAAAGACCCCGCTGATCAGGCGAAACACGCTCGGCTCACCAAGCTTGTCCCACATCCAGATCCTGTGAGCAGTTTGATACCTGATCAACTTCGACTCTCTCAGAAATGTTTTGTTTTGTGTCCAAAAGTCTGAGATCACTGATCGAGATGCTTCTGTTCTGCATTTGTTTCAGTACAAATGAAAAAAAACATCAGCTGAACAAGTAGAGTGAGGTGGTTTAGAAGCTGCTGCTGGTCCTCGCACACCACTACAACACAGCCTCACCTACTTCTGTATCTGTGATGAAGTTTCTTTTCAGCCTCTCAGGGAGCTGAGCCTGATTCACTGATCCTGATGGTTTGCTCTGCTCCCTCACAAACCTTCACAGATCTACTTAGTGAACAATGATCTGCTGGAACCCTGAGGTACAGGCTTATTCAGACCAGGTGAACACTGGCTGCAGGTGCAGTTACCTGAACGAGCCCCTGATGAGCAGATCAGATCCACCTGGGCGTCGTCTGAACACCATTCAGTGGAGGAGACAGCAGGAGTCCTTCTGACCCAGAAACAGATCAGAATCTGAAACATTTCCTCTCTGTTTTACGTGATATAAAGTTTCTGAACCCTCAAACTTTCTGATTATTTCCAGGTTTATGTGAAAACATTAAATATTTTCCGTGTGTGTCTCTACCTGTTTGTCTGTGTGTGAAACAGCTGAGATCCTGAGCTCAGAGCGGTGAAACAACACGTACTGTGTGTGTTTAACTGCTGAGTGAATGATGTGGGAAATGTCGTCCGTGCCGTCGGTTCGTGTTTGTGTTTCCATCTGAGAAGTGAAATCCTATGACAGGTTCGCCCCTCCCCTCCACGCTGTGGGAGGCAGCAGCAGGATGATGGGTCAGCTGACAGGAGATTTATGGGGGGGGTTAAATCTGCAGGTTGCAGAAGGTCATGAGGAGACGGTCCACAGAGAGGTCTGAGACTTCAGTAGCCATGATGATTAGGACTCTCAGGTACTGATACCATCACAGTGAGACGTGCTGAATGAATGGATTAAAACATGAATTTAAAAAAATCCCTGGTGGCACGGTTACACTTACACTTACAGCTTGAGGCACAATGTAGTGATTTCATATAAACATATTTTAAGACTCATGCGACTCTCGCTTTTGTGAATGAAGTGACTTTTTAAAACCTTTGATGATTTTCAGGAACTGAAATCAAAGATGTGTAAGACCTGCAGCCTGTAAAACACAGCGAACCTATCTGTGTGTCTGAGTCTGAGGAGGAGAGATGTGAACTGAACCTGTGAACCTTCCCGTGACCCTGCTGTATTCCACCTCTCTGTTATCCTTCCTCTGCCGCAGTAGATTTGCCTAAACGCAGATCATGTGCAGAAGCCATCCAGGATGCAAACGGCTCGCCGCTCCTGCACATTTGCCTGCAGCGGCCGAGGCCACGCTGTAAAAACAGGCCGCATTGTTCACCACGCCTGCCTCTTCCCCCATCTCTTCCTTTCTCTCTCTCTCTTTTTGCATCAGCCGACTGGGTGAGCGAGGCGGGCCGCGTCCTGACGGCATGAACCTGACAGGAGATGAGTGGAGACGGGCCTCGGCCACGTCGAGCCGGGCGCAGTGACACAGGCTGTGAGTAAGAGATGATGCTGCTGACTCACTGCTGGCCAGACACCAACATCATCACACATCAGGCTGTTGTTTGTTCCCCAAATTCCTCCTCTCTGTCTCCTCAGGTCCTCTCCGCAGCCTTCACTGCACCTTCTGCGACTGTTTCTAATCAGTGACTGGGCCTGTAAATGATTTTCATTAAAAGTACAGTAAAACTCACAAGTCACACAAAGATCTTTTTTCTTTGCTGCTCATCAGGAAACTACTGTGATTTTAAGGACAACTGACTGAGTGAGGACAATACACTGATACAACACTATAATCATTTCTGCAAATCTCTGTTCTCTGTCCATAACTGAGGCCTGAGATTATTTCAACCTTTTTCCAACTGAAATCAGATGAAGACCTGGTTTTTGTTTTTCTGGAATCTTGTGAATGAAACTGTTTTAGAAAAGAAAACAGGTTTAAATATTCTCTCTGCGCTGACAGATTTTTTTACACTCGTTTTAGGAAAATGAGGACTTTGAGGACTCAGATGAAAACAGCGATGTCAACAGACAAAGAACATTTAGGCCAAAGCATCAAACATGAATGAAACACAGAACTGAAACAAAAACTAAATGTAAAAACATCAGTTAAGAGGGAATATGAGTGGGACTCTCTGTGGATGAACCCTGTGGACGGACTCTGTGGACAGGCTCTCTGTGGTCAGACTGTGGACGGACTCTCTGTGGACGGACTCTCTGTGGACAGACTCTGTGGATGGACTCTCTGTGGTCAGACTCTGTGGACGGACTCTCTGGGGACAGGGTCTGTGGACAGACTTTCTGTGGACAGACTCTGTGGACGGACTCTCTGTGGTCAGACTCTGTGGACGGACTCTCTGGGGACAGGCTCTGTGGACGGACTCTCTGTAGTCAGTGTGTCCTGCACGCAGAAAGAAGAGGACGTGATCTGAGTGTGGACGTCCCTGTTTGTCCTCAGTGCTGCGCAGTGAGTTCAGCTCAGCAGAAGTCTGGAGGGAGGGAGGGAGGCTCACGGTTTGCCTAGTAACACCAGCTGAATTCTGTGATTGGCTGTGACGTCATGTGTACCTGGTACCGGACCTGGAATGCGCCATAAGCGCTCAGCAGCTGCGCAGGGTCAGACTGAGCTTCAGCACTTTGTTGTTTTCTTTCATGTTTTACACCCAGAATAACGTTTAACCTGCCGGGAAGTTTCATTCTGACTCGCTGCTCCTGATGTGGAGCAAAGTGTGTGTGAAAGGAAAAGGAAGGAAAATATAGAATTTATTTTTCACAATAAAAGCTGTGGTTGCAGCGCATGTTGAACTCCTGAAGGACCGTGTGTGCAGGCTGTCAGCTGAAGTCCCTGCTCAGGGGTTTTGGTATTTATAAAAGCTCTTCGGGTCCCTGCAGCCAGAGACAAGGAGAGGGGAAGAAGAGCTCTCACTCTGACTCCAATTCCAGGGATTACATCGGGATCACATGTCGAAGAATAGATGCCAAAGTTACTTGGACAAATTCCACATTTCGACTAAATTATATTAATAACAAATTATGCTCTAGAAATCAAGGCTACAACAGGCCATATTTTTTATACGTTGTCTATTTTTTTTTTTAACCCAAACAACTTCATGAGAAGTCTTGTGTACAAAAATAGAATCAAATGTTTGTTTTTGTTTTATGGACCAAAAGTGACCAGATATCCCAAATGTTAGAAACATCTTAGGACCGAACTAAAATAAACAGTTTATAATTTGGTTGCTTTGCCTACTGTTGAATCCCACTGAACTAAGGTCATTTTATTTTTATTCCACTCCACTGCATTTTATTGCTTACATTTATTTCCATTTCGCTTTTGCAATTTTGTTATTTTTTTTTTTTATATTATTATTACAGGCTGTTATTATTTGTATTAGATCACGGGTGTAAGTACAGTTTCCCACATTGTAATTACATGAGGTTTTCTTTTCTTTTTCCTTCAGCTCTTCGCGTGACAGGTTGTTGTTCGGTGCCCCTGCTGATGACACGGAGTGATACCTCTTCTCTCTGCGTGCACACACGATCTTCGCGTGTAAATTCCCTGGATGAAGACAGAGGAACGGTGAGCATGCGCCCGAGGGGTCGTCGAAGAATCCAGTGAATAGAACCCCGGAGCACGAGCCGAGTGTCGGCGCTGACGTCACGGCCCTACGTTGAGAGCTCGAGCTGAGTTGTAAGCGCGAGCTTAGACGGAGGCGCGCCGAGGCAACAGACACAACGACGATGAGCTCCGGTCGGTGCGACTCTGCCGCTTTCTGACGGAACATACGGCCGTATTTTGTTCTTATTGTGGGTATTTCTTCCTACACGCGACGTAAACAAGCCGACGGACATTTTGGAGAGACGTGCGTTCTCTTTGGGGAAACAACATGTCCTCCGCGGCGGTCGCTGCCTCCAGGAGGCAGTCCTGCTATCTGTGCGACTTGCCCCGCATGCCGTGGGCGATGATCTGGGATTTTACCGAGCCCGTGTGCCGCGGATGTGTCAACTACGAGGGGGCCGACCGGATTGAATTTGTTATCGAGACCGCCCGGCAGCTGAAGAGAGCACACGGCTTCCAGGACGGCCGCTCTCCGGGGCCGGGGAAGTCCCAGCACGTCGGGAAGGAGATCAACCACTCGACCGGAGACCCGGGCTCCCGTCCCCCGCAGCCTCTGGACCGCTACCCGCTGTCTGACCGGCCGCCCAGGCTGGGGCCGGAGTACCAAGCGGGCAGGCAGGCCAACGGCCTCCCGGTGCCGAACGGATTTCCAAAACCCGACGAGCCCCCGGAGCTGAACCGCCAAAGCCCCAACCCTCGCAGGACTAGCACGGTTCCTCCCAACCTGGTGCCTTTGGTGAACGGCGGCATACCGGCCGTGCATCCGCTCAACGGCCGCCCGGCTCAGATGGGTCTGCCCGGTGCTCTGGTCGCGCCGGGGCCCGGGGAACACGGCAAGCGTCCGGAGGAGCTGAAAGACAAACACAGGCCGGACAGCCTGTCGGACATGTCGGACAGCCACAAGGAGTGGATAGGCAAAGGCAAGACAGTGCGGGACCTGATGGCGCTGCACACGTTCGACAGCAGGTTTAAAAAGGACCACGCCGCCATGCAGAGGGTGATGGGATATGAAACCGGGGCCACTTCCTCAAAGACAGGTAGGACTAAATCTGGTTTTCCCAGCGCTAGAATATTTTAACAGGTGCTATGAAAACAGGAAATGAAATTGTGTGTCAGCGTATTTTAGCGACGGTGCAGGCTGCGTGCACACCGACGTGCTGCTGAAACGGACCCGTTCACCTCTGTGCACGAGGAGGTTTGGCAGGGGACAGCAGACGTTACAGACACTGCGTTCACAAATTTCCTGTCATTATGCACAGAGGAGCACGCTGGAGAGTTTGTGTGTAGTGTCCTGTGGTTGTGTTAACCCTTCCTCTTCCTCTTCCTCTTCCTCCGCCACAGACAGGGGGAAGCACCCGCGGAGCATGAAGAGGAAGGCCTCCCCGGAGCCAGACGGCGAAGGCAGCGCCCCCAAGATGAATGGCGGTGAGGGCCAGCCGTGGCTTCCCTCGCCCTCCGAGGTCCTGAAGATGCCCCCGACCGCCCTGCCAGGCTTCTCCACCGCTCCCCCCTCCACCATCTCCCCCCACTCTCGCACCACGCCCCCTGAGGCTGCCACGGCGCAGAACGGTCAGTCTCCCATGGCAGCGCTCATACTCGCCACTGACAATGCGGGCGGCACGGGCTCACCTAAGGACGCCAACCAGGTACACTCCACCACTGCAGGTTCACGGCGGAACAGCGGCAGCCCCCTGTCTCCGTCCTCAGCCTCTCAGAGGAGGCTGGCCCAGAGGGAGGGCTCTGTCGGCACCAACCCTTCGGCTCCACACGCGCCCAGCAGCATGGACCCCCACGCGCCGCCACCGCAGAGCATTCCAGACTCTTCTGTGCCGCCTGGCAGCGTGCCGCTGTGCTGCACCCTGTGCCACGAGCGGCTGGAGGACACTCACTTTGTCCAGTGCCCGTCAGTGCCCTCACACAAGTTCTGCTTCCCCTGCTCACGGGAGAGCATCAAGCAGCAGGGCGCCACTGGCGAGGTGTACTGCCCCAGCGGCGAGCGGTGCCCGCTGGTTGGCTCCAACGTGCCCTGGGCTTTCATGCAGGGGGAAATAGCCACCATCTTGGCCGGGGACATAAAGGTCAAAAAGGAGAGGGACCCTTGAAATGTTCACCAGCTGTTTTTCTTGAACTTTTTTCTTTTTATAGTCCGACTACGGCAACAACAGCAGGACATAAACACTCAGACCCAAATATAAATCATCCCACGCGCCCCAGAGAACTGACGGACATGTACATATTGGAAACAAGGGAAGTGTATACTTCATAAACATGGCTGTATAATTTTTTTGATTTTTCTTTTTCAATACATTGTGTTTCTATATTTTTGAAGATAAAAAGGTATGTACTCCTCATAACAGACTCTCCCCCATCACATTTGTTTCTTTTCAGTCTCGGTGTACTTTAGGTCTGGAGACAGTCCCTGTCAAACAGAATGTGACTAATCTGAGCACTTGGCAAAAAATTAATAAAAAAAAAAAACAAAACAAAGAAAAATGCTTCTAGCTGTACATGTATGCACTTGTTTAAGAAAACTTGCCAAATACAGTTTCAGACCTTGTAATAATACCTTTAGTGTCTCTGTGGTTTGCTTATTTTCCATAATCAGCGAGCCAGGAGTTTGGTTGGAGAGTCATGGTCTGATTGTGAATCAGCCATGATGCAATACCTTCCAACAGGAACGAACCGGCTTCCAGGGAAGAGTGGGTGGACGAAAAGTCAAGGAGAGCGGCAGAGGCAGGAGAGATAGAGGAGTGAGGTGGAGGAGGAGGAGGAGGAGGAGGAGGGAGGGGGGGGCCGGGGTAGAAGTGTGTTGCATAAACATTTTGTACAGTAAATCACATGTAGGCGGGCCGAGGTCCGTGCGGCACGGAGATATGGAGGGGCCTAAAAATAGTCGGCCGTGGAAACATGATGCATGTGGCTTGAAAGCGATGGCGGCGAGGTGTTTGTTGATGCGTCGGTGGTGTCAGTGACTCCCAGCGCTTCACGTGTCCCGTGTGACAGCATGTTTCTTCATTGTTGACATGTGAGAATGTAGATTTCTCTCTTTTCCTCACGGTGCTGACTAACACTCCCTCATGGCTCAGAATCAAAGTCACGTCTCATCGCCCTTTTTTATTTTTATTATTATTTTTTTTAACTTGGCTGCAGATCAGGGCTGTTGTTGACTGAGTCCACACCCTGATCCCACTGAAAACATACCGGAGACGTGAGGTCACGAGCGGCGGGCCCGTGGGACTGTGAGGACGGGAGCTGAGCTCGCTCTGTCACGCTGACAGGATGACAGAGACGCCCCTGGGCTCTGTCCCCGGGGACCGAATCCGAACAGGCTTCCTGCTCCACAACAAAGCTGCTTCATGAGACAAAATGGCTCCTGTCAGAGAGGACTGGGACGCGGCTTAGACCGTGTGTACTTTGACAGTTTTTGTCTCTCGGCCTTTTGCGTGTTTAGCACGTTTTGCTTTGTTTCGACGGTTATTTTTAAATGAATATTCTGCTTTAAACTCTGTGATTCTGTCACTCGTGGATATTTTCTCCGTCACGTTCGTCTGGTTTTGACTCGAGGAAGAAAAATAACACGAAGCAGGAGCAGAGACAGGCCCCTCCCTCAGAGTACACGGGGGGAGGGAGGATATAAATACCTTGCTCAGGGGTCACGTGCTCCTCGGTGGAATTCCTGAGTCACCGTCCTCCCCCCTCCCCCCTCCTCTTCTTCCTCTGTCTCCTCCCCCTCTCTGCTGCAATAACACGCCTTCCTCTGTTCAAGGTTGATCACAGTGAGTGGATGAATGGGGGCCTGTGTGTGTTTATGCCGGGGCCCCCGTCGCTTTCAGCAGCCAGCAGAGAAACTTTAACCCTTTGGCGGCGTTTCCTCCTCTGACTGCTGTTCACTGCAGATTCAGGTTTCAGCTTCTCTGCCCGACGCGTTTCACTCCACATTTTAAAAGCAAAAAACTTCACTGATCTTCTTCTCTTCTGATCTTTTAAACCTGAGTTTTCACGTCTGTCTGCACTGCGAAGCTGGAGGAAACAGCTGTTTCTGAGAGGGACTGAAACAACGTGTTTCTCGATAACTGTGGAAATACAAACACGATTTAACCCTTTTCCTCCCGTTAATCACCCGAGTCCCAGCGTCTCAGTTGTGAAGATCTGCTTCTTCTTGCACGTTAAACCATTTTCTGACCATTCGCAGATGAACCCGTTATTTAAAATTCCAATGAAAAGCGTCTTTAGTTGCAGTCCTAAAAAAACATTCAAAACATCCCATAATAATGTCTGAAATTTCATTTGAGAGGTTTTACAGAGTTCTGGTTTCTGTGCCTTCCAGTCGGATTTAACGGGTCCAGGTCTGCAGACTGTGATGAAATTCCTCTTACATTCCTTTTATATTTGACATGAAAACAATTTAAATCTTCTGATTTATTATTTCAGATTTTTATACTCAGATTCTTTGCAGTGATGTTAGAAAAACTTTTAAATGGGATAAAAAGGCAAAGTGATGAGTTTGGAGGTTAGAGTTCACATTGTGTCAGTGAAACCATGTCTGTGGTAACTGCAGAGATGCAGTCGAAATGTCCCCGGTGTAAAGGGAGTAAGTGGACATTGACTGAGACAGACTGAGCTTTGTCAGACCTGAGGTGTAGCTCAGCATGTTGAAGACGTCTCCATGTAATTGGAGCTTTAATTTTTTTTAATTTTCCTGTCTCCTGACTTTCACTTTCACATTACGTTAAACAAACAACAAAAACCCTCCAATGGGGTAAAACTTCAGTCTGCTGCTCCTTTTGATGTCTGCTGGCCAATCAGGTGGCCGATCCAAAGCAGACCCAGACCTCCGCCCTCTGTCAGGCCGGTTTGTCTTTGGTGTGAGGTCGGCCTCAGATTCCAGCCGAGCCAGCTCTTTTCTTTTCATCTCACCGAAACTCAACACCCAGAGGGTCCGAGGAGCCAGTGGCCTGAGATTAATGAGTTTGCTCATATTACGTGGCACACTGAGAGAAAAACTCTGGGTTTCTCCCCCCTCCTGCCCCCCTCCTGTCCCCCTCCCAGCCTCTCTCTCTCTCTCCCTGTTCCCTCTGTTTGTTCAGCTGTCCCTCGCCCACAGCTCATCTCCTCCTCCTCGTCCCTGACTCTGAAGTGCAGCAGAGGGCTGAAGGAAACACGTCTTGAACAGATTGGCTGCAGAGCAGCAAACACACAGCGAGCAGGAACAACAAACTGAGCTGTTCTCACCTCCACGAAAAACACACGCGACTAGCTGCAGCTTTACACAGACGTTCAACGAGCAGTGATTCATTCCTAATTTACCCTGATCGACCTTTTCACTGATTTCACACTTTAGCAGAGGAGCTACCTGGAGGCACATTGAGAATATGAAATCTGAGTCGTGTTGCCTTCCTGTGGGGTCACGAGGTGAATCCTGTTACATGATTCACTGGTGGGACATTTTTTTTACACACATGTATGAAGGAGCCTTCACAGAAGACAAACACCATGATGGTGCAAGCACAAGAGCGAAGTAAACAAAAACCAGAATGAAAAGTGAAGCTGAAAGTTTTCAGGTGAGTGGTTTCAGAGAGGCTCAGTCAGTGGACAGTGTCATGTCTCTGAGGACTGAAAGCTCTGAATCAGACCTCGCAGCTGGATGTGCGACCCTCAGCCGTCATGTGACCTCCATGCAGCTCAACGTTAGCAACAAGTGCTCACAACCCTCGCATGCTATCGCGCTGGCTCCAGGGTTTTTGGGATGGTGTGAGCTTATGTTTACCACGTGCTCCCAGGTCATTGTGTCCAAACGAGCAGCTCGTATGGAGGTGGGGGTGTAGGGGTGGAGGGGGCTCTCTTCATCTGGAGTGTGTCCAAAACCAAACGCTGTTCAAAAGGTCAGCCGACCCCCGCATGAGAAATGTCGGCCTGGTCCCTGCCATGTCAGCACTTTAACAAATCTGCCCCGGGTCTTTAAAACACAGCCCCCCCCCCCCCCGAGCCCCCCTCCCCACCACTCAGACCCAGGCTGTTCTTTGTCAGTATAAATGCCTGTACTTCGGCTGTGAGCCACTTTTTCTCTGAAATAAATAAAATTACCCACTGACCATCGTCCTCGTCTCAAACTGCTGGAATCAATAACAGCAAACAGAGAGTTTATTTATCAGGAAAACTGGGACACAGGAGGAAGTTTTGGTGGAAATTAGACTCAGTCACACAGTGTCTGCTGAATTTAGGTCAGCTGAACGCAGACGATGTGATGACGTGATGTTTGTTGAATCTGAAGACAGGGTGCTGATTGGAGAGGATGAGCTGTGTAACACTCAGTGTGCAGAGACACTGACGGCTTCAGATAAGACCTGTCACATGTTGTCTAGCTTCACTGACAAAAATCAAGCCTTTCACAAAGTGTGCGGGACACTGACAGATCTGAGACAGGAAGGAGACAGAGGGGACAGATTCAGTCCTCATCCAGACACAGCTCTGCTTTTTATCTTGTTTGGTTCCATATTGTGTTGTGAACAGCACCGTAATGAGTCTGACATAAAAATCCAAAATCAGCAGGTGTGAACATGTTTTCAGATTATTTCATTTCATCACCTGCTCCAACATCAACTGGTGTATGTTTCAGTTGATTAAGCTGTTTTATTTATGTTCCACCTCACACAGGTATGATGGGTTCAGAGCTCAGCTCTGCTGTGGAGCTGATCAGTGAAGACAGGTGTGCATCATTACATCAGCCTGAGTAAACCTGAGGCTGCAGGTGTGCTCTGATTATTCTTCCCTTCTGCTCTGGGTTGATTTAGTTTATTGGGGAATGGCCTGTTTTGTTGCTGAAGGGTCTGAAACGCAGGTAACTCGCAGGTAACAGCCAATGGGGAAACTCCGACACTCGGCCAGTCAGGGTCAGACATTGCTGTTTGGTCTGGCTCTGAAGAAGAAGAAGAAGAAGAAGACTGAGGCCTAATGATCAGAATTGTGTGAATCCTTTCCTGGGAACCATCCTCTGGATCGATTTGGCTCATATAACCACAGCTGGTGATCAATACTGAACTGTTAACTGAAATCAGTGGGGGGGGGTTACCTGGGTTCACCTCATTGCTGCGCTACATGAAAACTGTGAAGTGACAGCTGAACTCTCCAAAGCCCCTCAGACAGTCACTCCTGCCCTGACGGCAGCAGAAAAAGCAGGAGGAGGAGGAGGAGGAGGGAGGGAAACGTGAAAGGTGTGTGTGGTGTGTTTGGGGGGTGTGGAGGTGGTGTATGGGGTTGTGGAGGGTCAAACTCAGCAGCTGCACTCTCTATAATTAGCCAGTGAGGCGGGCAGAGGCTCCTGTGCCATTAATCAGCGAACCCCCGGCAGCCAGTACCAAGAAAGGAACGCTGTGCTGTGTTGACTCTTTATCTGGAAAAGAGGTTTACGGAGCGAAGGCCCAAATATAGCAGCCAGCACTCAGAGCTGCAGCCCTGTTGCCTGGATATCCCTGCTGGAAGGTAAACAGAGGGGACGCTGGATTTGCCACGTCAATGAGCTGGCAGGAAGTAAAGGCCACAGCGAGGGAGGAGGGGGAGGGGGAGAAGGAGGGGGGGAGGCGATCCCTTTTATCCACACTGATACTTTATAACCTGAGAGCAGCAGGCTGCACTGTTTGCTGGCTGGAGAGGCAGTTTTACAGTAGAGCTGAGGGTTTAGGAACAGCGTGCACCTTATCTGGCCGACAGTTTTATTACGCGGCAGACAGAGCCGAGCAAATCTGATACTGATCACATCAGACCTGCAGAGATAAGCCAGACAGGAAGCCCTCTGCTGCAGCATCTGTCGGCTGGAAGCAGCATCCAGACCTAAAGCACACAGGAGAGACCTGTCAGACCAAGGAAGGAGAAGACAAAACACCTAAAACTGAAAGCAAAAACTACAGCACACACATGAACACGCAGCCTTTTCTCTGCACTGACTGAAAAGGCTGAAATCTGGACTTTGTGTGTTTTTGGATCCCAACCAAGATCTTTATCCTGTGAAGTGAGTCAGCCCTGAAGTCTGCTCACCAGCTAAGTGTCTCTGAGCACGGTGACTTTATCCACTGATAAACAAGACCCTGCCAGAGCGGTCGCCGTTTCCTGGCACATCAGAAAAGTGCTGCTGAGACACGGCAGCAGGACTCAGATCGTTAGGAATCATTAGAAATGATTCACCCATCAGACACAGTGTTAACACTACTGACAGGTGAAGTGAAGAACACTGATTATCTCGTTACAGTGGAACCGGTCAGAGGGTGGGGTGTTCAAGCTCAAAGTGCATCTGTGGGATGTGCTGGGAAAACAAGGCCCTTCTTCCTTCTTGTGGCAGGTGGTTGTAATTGTTGAGATCAGTGTTTTTAAAGCATAAAGCTGACTTTCATGCTAATGTTGCTTTTTACCGCAGCCCATTGTTTATTTGTGTTTCCTCTGGTTAGAATTCATCCTCTCTTCCTCACCAAACAACAGTTATCAGAAATAAATAAATAATTATGATTTTGATTATTATTTTTATTATTAGCACCTACTTCTCTCTTTCCTTCCCACCAGTCAGAGAAACATATGATTGATTTTGTGTAGGATCAGTTTGACATTGATAGGAATATTCTCTCTTCTCTTGTTGATGTTTTTTTCACTCTGGGCTGTGGTTGGATAAAGTCTGACTGTTTCATTCATCCAGTTTGTCCCGTCACATTTTCGGTGGAGGTTTTTTTCCTCCTCTTCTCTTAAGCCTCGTTGTTTCATGTGCTGTTTGGAAACATCTCAGAGCTCTGCTTTCTGAAGGGGAGTACTCCCATCCTTCCGGCCCCTCTGTTTAGCCTCAGCTTTGAGCGTTAGCTTTTAAATACAGTGTGGTTTGTGCTGCGCAGGGCGGAGCTGGGCTCTCAGCCGTGTTGGGGGGCCTGGATCGTCTTCCTCAGATCTGCTTTGTAATTAAATCTCCCCCGCGGCAGCACAGGGCCGCTTAGAGAAGGGAAGAGCTGCTTCCCTGCCAACCTTCCTCTGGTAAATGTGTAACAGCTGCTCAGCACTTTCAGCCAGACTTGCTCAATATTTGGGTTGTTTCCCAAATCAAAGTTCAACCTTTGAACCCTCCTCCCCCTCTCGCGGCCCACCTCCCTGTGGGTGGCTGCTATATTTGATCTGAGCGTGCTGACGTCAGCACACCTCCTCTTATCTGCCCTTTCACGAGTAAATGATCAGAGTCAGTGTTTTCCAGAAGCTTCTTTTACTCACCTTTATATCCTGTCACAGCTGCTGGGTAAACACCACCCTGTGAGTCTGAAACAGAGAAAAAACATGAAAAGAAAACATGTTTAAAACACGTTTTCATTTAAAAGTTGTATTAGGATAAATTTACAAGTGCTTTAACGCTTTCTTATTCCAGTGATTCTGAAACTTTTTTGGTTTTGCTTGACATGAAAACTGAAATTAAAAAAATTATATCCCCCTCAAGCAAAGTCGACTTTCATTGAAATAATTGCATCTTTCTTTTCATGCAGTTTGACCATCTCATTCTTTAAATTTTGTTTTAAACATTAGACGTCTAATGGACGTGCAAACTAGGTACGGTATTTGGACGTCAATATACAGGTCAACATTTGAACGTTGGACAAGGTAACTTTTTTGGACGTCATGTGGACGTCAAAGACAGGTGCAGGAAATTGACAGTATTAATGAATGTAATTGTTTAAATTTATGACAAATAACATTGTTATCAACATGAATATGAATATAGATTATTTATGATTAAACATTATTTGTTATAAATTATTTATTTATTTATTTATTGAGTACATGATATTTTGTTATTTTACATTTTCTGTTTTTCCTCTACTGGTTTATTTTATTTGATTTTAATCAATTAATTAATCAATCTATTTATTTATTTATAAGTCTTATTCCTCTTATGAGTTCAACCAGTCAACGCCACTCTGATTGGCTGAGGCAGCACGTCGTCATAGCCAACCAGTAAACGCCACTCTGATTGGCCGAAGCAACACGTCAAGCTTTTGGCGCGATTCGGCGAGTTTCGTCAACCGTTCGGCTCTGTTCAGCTCAGCGTACATCAAAACCCACCGTTTTCCACGAAGCTGAAAGTAAGTTCGGTCGGTTTCTGTTCATTTATGTATTTTTAGTGTTTTAGCTTTGTTGTTTTAAGCTACCTGCACCTGCTGTGGCTACAGTTGGCAGTGCGTGTCATCCCATCCGCTAACGTTAGCTAAACACTGACCATAGTTACAATGGAATTGGAATTACTTTTGAAAACGACCATAGTGACGTATATTATTCACGTTAGTCGAAGCTTTAACGTGAACAAGCATTGTTCGGTCGCTAAGTCACTACTCACTAACCAGAGCTAGGCTGGTAGCTAACCTAAGCTAAATTCGCTAAGCTAGTGAGATGAACAAGCTACAAACATTATATCTAGCGGCTCCCTCATGTTGGGGAACATGCTTTTTACATGCTAGCGAGCCTCGTGGCGTGTTCCATTCTTTTCAGTTGGCAGGTGGTGATGTAGATGTAGTAATCCAGTATTGGTAGTGGTATGTTTATTGTGTTGTGTTGTTAGCATTCCGAGGCAAACATAACTTTTTATTTAGTGGAGTTTGTTTGCTAGCCGCACACATTTTGCGAGGAATTGTTTTAAGGTATTTGTGTATTTATGTAGTCACCGTGTTTGTGCGTATTGGTGAGGTTCATAAGTTAACAATCAAATGAAGTTATAGGAAAATGAATTGAAAAGTGATGTATTTTCCTTCTGTCAGTCTGATGGTAATGTATTTTCCTTTGGTTCATGGAAATTGTATCAGAGTGAACTAACTGTACTTTTCTTAGTTTTTGGAAACGGTGACAGAGTGAGCGCTCTTTCTGTTAATATTCCAATTCGCGTCTTTGCCGCTCTGCTCCGTTCCGTTACTTCAGTCAGTGAGTTCGGTCAGTAACACAGAGATGGGCTCGTAAAGTTGGTTAATGTGGTTGCACACGTTTCATCCAGGGAACATCACAGTCTGTAATTATTGTGTGTGTGTGTGTGTGTTTTCAAAGTGGTATGTTTATTGTGTTGTGTTGTTAGCATTCCGAGTTAGCAATTACCGTACGAACAAGCTAACTTGCGCGTTATTTAGTGGAGTTTGTTTGCTAGCCGCATTACATTTTGCGTAATGCGCTGTTGTTTAAGGTATTTGTGTATTTATGTAGTCACCGTATTTGTGCGTAAGGGTACGCGTGGTGAGAGCACACCTCTATCTAGCACACCTGTGTATGCGTTTCCAGTTGTCACCTGCTGCTGAGACAATCAAATGAAGTTATAGGAAAATGAATTGAAACAGTGAAATGGGACTATGGTTATGCACAGAGTCTGTCAGTCTGAAGGTGTAAGTCAGCTCTTTAACATGTTTGTTTTGTGTTCATCCAAACAAGATATGCTGTGTTTGTTGCTAAAGGTGCAGGAGCTGCTTGTTGTTCCCGCTGGACAGAGCTAGCTGTTTGCCTGTTTCCATTTTTTTGTGCTAAGCTAAGCTAAGCTGCTGCTGGATTCAGATAGCTCCTAGACCAGCATAGCATGCTGCCAGGTGTCTACATACTTTTGACCATACAGGGGATTGAGGAGCATGTTTCCTGGTTCTGCAGCTTCTTGTCTGTGACCAGTCGACCTTTAGTCTGTGAAATACAGTGAATACAAAGTTTATCTGAGGTTTACAACATGTGGCAATATCAACAACTCATGTACTGTGTGTGTGTGTGTGTGTGTGTGTGTGCGCGCGCTGGGCTGTTATCGATACAAAGTCCAGGCTCAGTGTGCGTGCAGAGTCAGGCTTTGGTTAGTTGTACAACAGCAAACACGTGGTGGGAGAAAATCTGCTGCTCTTTCCAGACAGTTTGACTGTGTGTTGGTGTGCTAACGCTGCGCAGAGCACATTCAGCCAAATGTTAGTGTTTGCACCATGTGATGTACATGACTGTGTGTGTGACGCAGGCCCTTATGAATGCCAGCCTTTACAAACATCCGGCCGTCCCAGATCGATGTGGAGCACCGTGGTCCCCCACCCCCACCAAACCGGCCTCAGAGGGGAGGATGCACTGGATTAACATCCAGATGAGGAGGAGCTGTGCGTTGCTGCTGGGGCCGGGGGAGACGTTCCCCAGCAGACCGGCAGTCAGCTGATAGCAGACAAAGAAAACTGCTGCTCCAAAACAAGGACACACATTTTATTTTCTCCATGCTCCTGTTTAATGGGGGGGGGGGGCGCAGCAATGACTGGAAAACAGGATTTATAGTCTGGGTTATTTTCATCGGAGTCACAAGGTTTCCAAAGTGCTGTTGTTCCTCGTCGCGTTCCAGCAGTTTGTCACCTGGCTGACATGAAAGTCCACAAACCCCGAGGGACTTTCAGAGGAGCCTGAACCTCTGCAGCCTCTCCCCTGTGGGAGAACTCGTCATTAGCCAACCGATCTTTGTGTCCTGGTTTCAGACTTCACACATCAGCACGACATACATCAGTGTCAGCACCAACTGTTACAACATGTGGTGCAGAAGTGCAGAGAACAGTGACACGTTTCTGTGTTTAACTCTCTCAGATTTTTCTCTGACAGTCAGTGGATTTACAGGCACACGGCTAATGATGTTAATATTTTTACACATGTTGTTGACTGGAAGTCACGGCTGTGTCTGATTGGCCAGATCACACCTGGTCATAGGTCACAACACCAGGACACAAGATGGATCAGATATTCCTCTTATTCTCTCCTGTGGAGGACTGAAGGAGACCGAGCCCTGTCTTTGTCTTCTTCTTCTTCTGCATGATTAATGTGGTCCCCCTCCACCACGCCCCACTGCTGTCTATTTTTAGATGCCCATGTCAGGGAGTACCAGCTTCCTTTGTTGGCCACAATTCACATGATGGATGAAATCATCTGAAAATCCTCCTCCTCCCTCCGTCTCCTCATACTCTCTCATTCCCTTTTCTCTCTCCCCCTCCCGGCTCTGATTAAACCACAAACTGGGGCAGTGAAATCCTCTTTTTTCAGCAGGGACTAAAAAAACAACAAAAACAAAAGCCACAAACTGCCAGAGCTGCATCTGAGAGTCTGTTTTAATTCACGGCCCCAAAACTGGATTTTGAGTGATGAAGAGAAGGATGAAGGGGAGGATGGTGAGAGTGAGAACAGGAAGTCTGTGCTTTCATGTGTCTGCGATGGTGAGAATCACCTGACAGAGCGGGACGAAGACTCAGAGGTGAAGGACGTGACGTCACCATGCAGAAGACGTGGGCAGGAGCGGTGACACGCTGACACACATTGCGGTCGTATAACGAGTGTTTCATCTTCATTACAGGTGTTTCAGCAGAACGCAGCTCGGACGCACAACTTGTGTTTCTGCTTTTCAGAAAAACTGATGAACGTAAACTTTCAATCAGAAAATGACAATAATCCAGCAGCTGTTCCCAGACAACAACGTCTCTCCAGCTTCTCCAAATCCCCAGATTACATCCAAGTGCAGTTTTACAGAGCGGATTTTTACGTGCAACACCAACATTTTCAAAACACTCGCTCTCAATAAAATCTGTGCATTTATTTACGATCAAGATTAATAATAAAAACAACTAATAACAAAATCAACTAAAATACAGTGAGACACAGAAGACACATTAGTGTCTCTCAGTCACAGACTCTCACTGTCTCCTGTGAGACAGCTGGTGTTTTTCAGACTTCAGTCTCTGAGCTTGTTCATTTCTGCTGCGAAGGCGACGAAGACGTTTTCTGTTTCACTTTCAGGTGTAAAGTGTCATCAAAATGTTTCATCGTGACTTTAACGACATGTACAAGAAGTTCACAGAGTCACAACACTGGGTGGGGACGACCCTCTGACCTTTAACCCTGTGGCCTCCACCAGGACCTCGCCGGGTCACTGAGGGTGTCACCAGTTTGCTGTTTGCTTTTCTGTGTGTGTGTGTGTGTGTGTGTGCGTGTGCCGTCTGACTGTGTAGGTCACATGGCTACAAAACCTTGTATGAGTGTGTTACTGAAGACACACACACAGAGACAGACAGACATAAACACACTTGTGTGTAGAGCAGATTTGATGTACTGAACTTTCCATGTGCTGTTTGTAATATAAAGAAAGTGGAACACTGTGTTGCTGCTGTGTGTAAACAACGTCTCACGCTGTGTTTCTCTTCTTCCTCGTCAGCGGCGTTTCATCTGGCAGAGAGGCGGAAGCGGAGACATGTGTTTCTAATCCCGCCGCAGGTCAGAGCCAATCAGGCGGCTCGACTCTGATCGTTTCAAAGGCTCTGACACAGTAAACACAGGCACAGCGAGATGGAGCGATCGTTTACCCCACAGCTCGGCTCACGGCTGGGTGGATGGAGGGTGGAGCCGGGGCGTCTCAGTCAGACATCAAAGTGCAGCGACTGCTCAGATTTTCGACCTCCACCACCTCGAACCTCCGTCTCTGAGGGGAACCGCCGGATTGGCTGCTGGGTTGGCGACATTTGACCCCTCACTTCCTCTTCACTCAGGGCCTTGAGCTGCTGGGAAATTCTCACAGACACGTTCATCAAGTCAGAGATTTAACTTCTGACTGAAACGTGAAATCTCATGTGCAGATCTGATTGTTACATCAAACACCACCAACACCGAGCGAAAGGAACTGAAGTGATCCAAAGTAACCTGAAAGGAAAAGTCCAAGACTGGCTGGCTGACTAAGTGAAGTAAAATGATGTGCCATAAGTCAGCATTGGTGCATCAGGCATCTGTCTTTGGGCTTAACTCTGGTTTTCACAAAACTGGGGTAGATCACCATGGCAACAGATGATACATCATGTTACCCAGGGCGACTAAAGCTCAGTGGAATCAGGTAAGATGTTTTTCATGATACAGGCTTCTGCTCCATCAGCTTTCAAACCGATGTCTGGTTTCACTTCCTGTACGTTCAGAGGTTGTGGGCACAGGAAGTGTTTTTATGAAGTGAGGGATTATAAACGTAGAAGTGATGGTAACTGATAGGATTAACCACTAACGGTGCGATGGTAACGCCCAGGGTGTTGAATCAGTGGTGGAGTTGTAGATTGTGAGTGGAAGAGGCCACAGCAGCTGAGGTGACGGAGGCGGTGAGCTGGTGGATGCTGATGGAGAGGCGTGGTCTGCTGCTCCTGCCGTTACGTAACCTCCCGCCTGTGTTTTCACCGTCCTCGCAGATCAAAGGCTCTTCCCTGTTTTCTGCTGCAGGCTGTGAAATACGACTTTATTCCTCCTCCCACCAATCTGACAGCTCCCACTATTACCACTGTGCACGTGTGTGTGTTGTACGGCCTCTGGCTGTAGCTGTATTTATCTCTCAGTTCCCAGCTCAGAGTGTGGTGTTTAAACTTTGCCTGCTCTTCTCTCTCGTGTTGTGTAAGAGCTGCAGCCCACACGGCCGAGCGGAGAGCCAAGGAAACGAGCCCCGCGGCGTCCAACGGGACCGGAACCCGGAGACACGAGGGGGGAGGAGACGGACGACTGCCGCTGCTTTCATCACAGTTAAAGGAACAATCCGTAAAACCCTGCTTTTACTCAGTCAGTCAGTGTCTTTGCTGCTCAGCACTTTCCTACAGCAGACTCATTTACTGCAGCTTTCACCCAACACAACAGGAGTCAGACATTAGGTTCAACCAGGGGCCAGCTTTTGGTAAGAATTTATGAGGGAATGAAACGGAGCTCGACCGGTTGTCAGCAGGTTGCTGCAGCTGAAGATGTTTGTATGAGGTTGAACTTTTCCCAGCTTCTCCCTGTAAGAGCGCTGGATCCCCTTTGACCCTCTGAGCAGCAGCAGCCGCCGCTTTCCTGAGGTTCATCCTGTAACTTCTACAGTGATTCGGTTCATGTGTGTGAGTGGAGACTGAGGCCTGTTGCAAAGCTCTCACCCTCAGGCATAAAAAAGCACCATATTATCAGAGAGCTTCCTGATTGGCTGGAATCAGATGTGAGTGGCTGAGCTTCCACCTGACCCCGTCCTCTCATTCATTCAGTCACGGCGTCGTCCCACGGGCAGGGCAGGATTTCCATCACGACCCTGACAGCTTCACATGCACTCATCTTTTTCCCAAGCTAAAAAAGAATTTCCAGCCCTGCTTTAATAACAGCCTGTGCATGGTCGCTAAAATCCCCACAGGAGCACGTACTGTAGCAGCACAGATTTCTCTCCCTCTGTCATTGTTAGCTGTGAACATCTGGTTCCCAGCCATGATTCACGGAGGAGCATTTCCCTCCTCCTCCTCCTCCTCGGCTGTGGTCGGGGATGGGATCGGGTTTTGTGGGAAGGGGGAAAAAAAGCCTCTCTGGTGTCAGTCACAGCCTCATGGAAAGTTATCCGACAGGCCAGGGGCAGGATATGTTTAGATGATGGCCGTGGTGGTTTGGGGGGGAGGAGGAGGGGGAGTGCATATTTGCGAGAGGGGATGTTTGAGTCCGGGCGCTTTGCCAAGAAAAGAGAGAGCAGGTCAGAGGAGGAGGTGGATGAGTTGGTAAAACTGAAGGCTGTAAAAGGGCAAATTCAAAACCCACCAACATGAAGTGATCAGGTGTCGTGTCTGAAGGAAGCCAGGTCAGATTCTTCTTTGTGAGATACTGAAACACATGTTATCAGCACGTCTTCTTTCAAACATGCACTAATGTGTGGTTTTATATTAACAACAGCTCACACAGAAAGAATGATCAAAAACTCTGCAGCTCCACTGAGACTTTCAGCCTCTTGTAGCTCCTGCTTTTGGTTTTAGGTCACGTTTCCTCCTGCTCAGTCGGAGCAGCTGCTGAACACGGTGCAGCATTCAGCAGCAGAAGAGCCTGATGTGGAGACACTGGACTGAGACTGGACTGTCCTCAGGTGGACTCAGACACCGCGTCAGGTGAAGGATCATGTTGATCTGTAGCTGCTGGAAATAAACAGCTGTCACTAACACGTTCACCAGATCACCTTAAAATGTGACAGAGGTCAGGGTGGATCGTTGAACATGTGAAGAACACGGGAGGGAGCTGTTTACACTGAGTGGTGGTGGTTGCTCTCTAACCCTGATCCAAAGTCTTTCTTCCTCATGTTTGTTTCTGTATCTCTTGCAATTTTCCTTTTTCCTGTTGTATTTTATTTATATTTTAAAATTCATTTTGAATTTTAAGCAAATTATTTGATAAAAAAAAGACTCATGCAGGAACAGAGTGATTCTTTTCGACTCAGTCTGTATCTGCATTAACACATTATAGGACAAAGCCCACTCAAACGTAATGTGCAGCGTCTCTTAAAACTGGATTTAATTTAAGCAATAAACTGAAATGCGTCTGCGGGGACGGTCGCAGAAACCCTGCACGTTCATCAGCTGAACTCACAGACCTGATGATGCTCGTGTGTTTTCCTTTCCTCAAAGATCCCGGGCACGAAGACCGAGCTTTTTCCTCCTGCAGAGAAAACCCAAAGTGAGGAAGCGTCTGTGAGGAGGAAAGCCAAGCTTCCACTGTGGTCGACCTACTTTCACCAGGAGCCAGTCTCCACAGAGGGGAAAAAATATGGAAACCCAGCCTCAAACGCTGCACCCGGAGTCTGGGTTCAGAAGCACTTGAAAGTGGGATTTAAATTGCTCTAAATATGGATGTTTGGGAGCTCTGAAGTCGTTCTGGGTTTGTGTTTGTGCATATTTTGCTTTACGCTCTGTGAGATGCTTTTGATTCCAGTTCAGTTTTTAACTCACCACTTACACTGAAAACATGCTGCCATGTTTTCTCAGGATGGAGCTGAAGAAGCTTCATCTTCTCCAGGTAACTGACAGAGGAGTTTCTGATGTAGATGCTCACGTTTTCACTCACATGATCCCAGAATCAGGGGGTGTCAGAGGTCATGATGTGTCCTATGAACTAGTTTGTTGGCCATGTACTGAGGCCTTTACATTTACCTGTGTTTATGCTTTTCCTGAAAGGCAACACCTGGTGTTGGTGGACATGTCTCTAAGAAGCAAAGGAGGAAGACATATCTCAGAGAAGGATGGATGGATCTTTAACCTCAGAGGCTCCTCCTGACAGTCAGCAGAGGTTTCTTTGGACTGTGACCACCATCGCTCTCCAATCGAAACCTAACCAAACCATAACTATAGAGGTGGCAGCTGAGGATGAGCCTGATCCTGTCAGGTACGAGCAGCCCTCTTTCTCCACTTGTGTTTGTTCCAAGTCCTGTTTTCAAAATAAAATCTTGCAGAGCGGGTGGAACCCAGGTGGAGCATGGCAGCGTAGCTGAGCATAGATTCTGATATTTCTTGGGAACAAGTTAAAATTGTTTTATTTACACAGCAGATTTGAAGGAGAGTCAAAGCTGAAGCTGCTGAGGAAAGAATAGAAATAAATGTATTTTTAGAATCAGGGCCACAGGCAGGGCAAATAGCCTCACCATGAACCTCCTGAGACGGCAGAGGGGGTTGCTGGGTAGACCGGCAGCTAAACTTAATCAAAGGAGGTGGAGAATATAAAGAACTTCACCCATATGTTCCCAACACCTGACTGTAAAGCCTCGGCCTGTGTGTGAGAAGCTTTTTCTGGAAACATGAAGCTATATTTACATCTGAGGTCCAACCCAGTGAAACCTAAAACCTCCAGTCCCATCAACACACACTTACACACACACACACACACACACACACGTTTGTACTTCTGTACCTGTGAGGCCCTTTAACCCTAAACCAAGACTAGCCACTGAAGACTGGCAATGTTTTCTTACTTTCCAAAAACGTCCTCACCTAAAAATGGTGTTACGTTCAAAAATATCTAAATTTCAAACCTGCATTTACATAAAAAGCTTCTCAGCTGTCAAACTGTCCGCACTTTTTAAAATGTCCTAACTCGTCAGAACTGCCCTCTCGTTCAAGTCGTCCTCATTTATCTGTCGTCACTTGCTGGAAAACTTTCCCAATAAATCCAGAGTTTCCACAAATGTCCTCAGTCGCTGAAAGATCCTCATTTGTCAACAAGGTTCTCCCTTTCCAAACTGTCACATTACCCAAAAATGAAGTCATTTTCAAAATTGTCCTCATTTGCCAGTAATGTCCTCTCTTCCTGAAAATGTCCACACACACGTCCCCACATTCCAAACACTTTCCCAAATTGTCAGAACTTACAAAAATGTCAGGAATGTCCTTATTGTCCAGAAATGTCAAAAGTCTCTGATCATGTGGTTTTCAGTTTTAAACTGGTCTCTGAATGTAAAGTGGGTCAGCTCCAGCCCTTAAATCTAGTTTCAGGTCTTGGCTGTCCACACAGCGTCTGTACTGTCCATACTGATGCAGCCAGTTAACAAAATAAGAGTCCTCAAAAAGAAAACTTTTCACCCTGCTGTGATTTCCTTGCTGCTGAATTATTTCTTCATCATTTTAAATGTTGTGTTCCCTAAACTTGCTCCAGTAAACAGCCTGTTTACTGTTTGTGCTCTGCCCTACTTTAATATCACAGAGGAGAAGCTGGTTTATTTTCTTCTTTTCAAAATCAGGCCTGTGTCAAATGCTCTTGGATTAATTTTGCCCTCATTTCTTTTAACTTGGCTTCTAAAAAAGACATGAATGAATGAATGAATGAATGAATATGGATGTACAATACAATCCTGAAAGGCTCTGGGAAAGTTGCAGCAGCGGAGGAGGCTCCTGGTGTTCAGGTGAATGTGGTGAACATCAGAACTTTACACCTTTGACCTTTGGGCTCCTGTGATACTCCAGCTATGTTCACGCAGACCGTCAGCAGACATTCCCACGAGGGCGCTGGTTATTTTTGGTTCTTTAAAAGTGTTGAATATAACGTTGATGAAACAGAGCGAGCAGCCGGTCGATGTTTGGTGCCAGTGACATCTGTAATCACCTCAGAGAGAAATCGTCCTTCCTGCGTCTCTGTGTTGATGCAGAGTTGGAATTCAAACAGAAATAAAATTCAGAATTACATTCAGTTCAAACATGGACGTCCTCCCTGTCCTTTCAGAGGACAGACAGCCACACCAGATCAAGTATCTGACTTTGTTTTTTTCTGTCATAGGTTTCCAGAACTTTCCCTTGTCATCGTTGTTCCAGGACGGCGGGAAAACGTCTCACTGTCTCTGTGTCCTTCTGTCAGTTGATGGACACTAACTGTTCGTGTGCTGTGTTGTAAACTGTGAGCTCTGACTTTGTATTTTCAGGAACATCACGCAGACTGTACCGATCAGCCTGAGGAACCATCACCTCTAACTGCAGCTGCTTCACTGTGAGTCACTCTGTTTAATTACATTGGTTAAATTCCTCAAATGTGAATGGAGGTTTGGTATGGTGTGGTGTCTCAGTGATACTCAGACATGTCTGGACATGTTTGTTTTACCGGTGTGTGAGTTTCTCTTTTTTTAACCTGTATTTCTGTTTTTTTTTTTTTAAACCTGGTTGCGAAGTAACACGCGTGCTGGCGTGTAAATGCGCATGTGTGCAGCTGGCACACGCAAAGCGAGATGGCAGCGGGAAACTCAATCCCCACGTGTTTTCCTGCAGCTCGGAGCACATGGCCCGGTGCGCGTCCCGCCCGGTGCGCGTCCCCTGTATCCAGTGTCGTGGTAATCAGAGACGCCTGGTCTGTGACCAGTAAACCAGCCGTGAGTCAGTTATTTTTAAACTGGGACGGTCAGCGTTGCCTTAACCCCCGCAGCTACACGGCGCACTCTCAGCGTCGCCTCGGGTTACGAGTCGCTCGGTTTAGCTCGGATGATGTCGGGGAACTGGCTGAAGACCGGTGAGGATTTATGGGACGCGATAAAAAGGATCGGGTGTCGCTCAAGGACACCTCGCTCTGCTCTGCGCGACGCTACAGGAACCCGAAAAAAGCAGCGAGGCGGGAAACCCAATCAGGATCGTGGGAACAGCGCCAACGCGTTGAGTAAGCAGCGATGCTTGGCATCCTGTAGCTGCTCCACTCAGCTGAACGAGACGAGCAAACCTTTCAGATGCATCGGCTGTGGCCTGTGAACCCGAGCGATCATCGGGACGTTAAAGGCTGCGGGACTTTTAGTGGACTGTGTTCTGTTCCGTACGTCAGGAAGTTTCTGTTCACTTCATACACTGGCCCTGTTTCAGGCTGAATACACCTGTGCTCAGGTTAAAGTCCTGCTCTCTGCTGATTGGTGCACAGTGGTTCGCTCCTGACTCCTGAGCAGCTGTAACCTCTCATTAAATTATTCTAACGTCCGGTGACATCAGCTCATCAACAGTAAGCTGACTGAGTAAAAGCTGGATCAATAATCTCTTGATCAGCAGAAACCGGTGGGAGTTAAACAGCCGCCCACCTCCCAGCTGAAGGTCGTTCTCCCCTGAAGCCGGTGATCAGAGGAGATAACTGGGAACACCTGTGTGAGCGGATCCTGGAGGGAGCAGCTCTGCAGGAGACGTTTACTGCTCAGAGTGTTTCGTGTAGTTTTGCTGAACAAAACAATTTGAGATTGAAATTCTTTTCCCTCATGAACCATTTATTTCACACACAGTTATTTTATGCACAACATGTTTTCATGCAGTGTTTTTTAATCCAAACCCCAGAAGCTGGTTAAAGTTCTATCACAGACTTTGATGAAAGCATCAGGCTGCATCACAGGAACATCAGCCAGAGACTGAGAGCTTCACCGAGGAGCCTCCATGACCACAAACACATGATCTGCTTTTTGTGCTCGGGAGATCACAGCAGTGCAGCAGAGGTCAGGAGACAGAATCACTGACTGTTGTCCAAACGGAGGACAGAGGTTGACAGAAGGTGGAGGTTACGGAACTCCAGTCCCAGACTGATGGTGTGTGAGAGGGCAGGAGGATCAGAGGAGCATTTCTCCTTTAAGGTCTGATCCACCTCTTTAATCTGCCTCCCTGAAAACTGCTGCTCGCAGCGTTCGGCCTCCCCAGAGATAAACCAGACTCCTCACCTCAGCTGCTGCAGCTGACAGCTCCACAAGGCCAGAGGACAGCAGCGTCCACACACACAGCTGATCGTAGATCAGAGTGTGTGTGTGTGTGTGATTCCTGGAAACTTCCTGCCGTGCCTGATCAGGAGCTCAGCAGATTGAGCTGTTGTCCTGTCCATCCGTCTGTCCTCACAGCGTTCGGCTGGCACAGATCCTGCCGCCATGTCTGCCAGACCCGAGGCCTGATCCCGGCTCACAGAGCTGTGGATCTGACTGGATCTGATCTGACCGACAGAAACGTATTGATGAAATTAGTCCACACGCCTGTTTCTTCAGAGGAAGTCAGACAAACGTCACTGGCAGAGACAGAACTTCTCGTTAGCAGCAGAGAAACAGCTCGGACAGATAAATCATTTTGTACCTTAAAACGTTTGCTTTCATGTTTTGATGGGTGGGATGATGGGTGATGTGCTGGGATGATGGGTGGGATGATGGGTGATGTGCTGGGATGATGGGTGATGTGCTGGGATGATGGGTGGGATGATGGGTGATGTGCTGGGATGATGGGTGGGATGATGGGTGATGTGTTGATGACATGTGACCCTCTGACTGACCACCTCACCTCCACACTGTTGCTTTCCTCTTTGTTCATTGCTCCATCAGGTGTTTTCCTCAGAGGAAGCCGCTGACTCCTCCATCAGCGCGGGGTAACCACCGATTCCCTCCTCTGAACATCATGTGACCGGGCCGACCGCCGCCGACACCGGTGTTTGATCACAGGGTCGTCTTCAGCAGCTGTATCCCTCTGAGGAGCCCCGAGTCCAGGCCCGCTGGCGGTGACGTGCAGGCCGAGCGGACGGCGTGCTGGTGCAGCGTCTAACAGCCAGAATGTGAGGGTGTAATCTCTTAAATGGGAAGTGACTGCTGCTGTCAGAGCTGACGGCGAGGCCAGTGCACTGAGCTGCCATTATTCGAATTAAACCAGGCCAGAGGAGGTGTGAAGACAGACTGAAACAGAGGGAAGCACAAACAAAGAGGATTAAACCTCTTTGTGATTAAAGGTGGTGTGTGAGTCTCTGCTGTCAACAGGCAGAC
>CM028887.1:740000-947500 GCA_016801885.1 Toxotes chatareus
CTCAGGTGTGTGTGTGTGTGTGTGTGTGTGTGTGTGTGTGCAGAGCAGAGGTGACTCTCAGCGGCGGCTGGCTGAAGCTCGGTGTGTCGGGGCAGCTGATGGGTTTCACACGCTCTCTCCTTAAATGAATCAGCTGCTCGCAGCTTCCTGTTCGGGCCGAGGGTGGACATGAGCTCACGGACTCTGAGCGGACATCAGCGCGTGAAACGCTGCACCTGAGGGGACCGAGACCCGGGAGTTCAACCCAGAAGAACACGCAGGTGGTTAGGCTCAGGGTTAAATCACTCCCGTTTTATCAAACACCCGTGTACATGTGGACCTGGCTCTGGTTCTGGCAGTCCGAGCCTGCAGCCCGAGGCCTCGGACTGTTTCCTGCTTTGTCTTGTTGTCACGCTGCGTCTGTGTGTGTGTGTGTGTGTGTGTGTGTGCGCGCAGGTGTGTGTGTGTGTGCAGCGCAGACACAGCTGATTGGTTCTCCCACACCATGACACCCTGAGCTGTGGAAACACCTGATGAAACTCTGATGCAAACTGGGTCGGATTATCCGGAGGCTCCTCGGCAGAACTACACAGCATCCACGTCTCATGTGACCCGTTTGATGCCGACACGCTTCACAGGCTAACCCGGCGTGGCTCGGCTGTTTTTCACCCCTTTAATGTTCTGACTGAAGATCATTTTAATCAGGTTAGTCAAAGCTCTCAGGCTCATTCGCTTCCATTCAGTTCCACTCAGCACCGAAAACAACTGTTTTACATCATGTGAGGAGCCGACGGTGGTTTGACAAGTTACATCAGAGCTTTAACATCAGGCCGTGAACATTTCTGAGAGGAGTTCATCAAACATCTCAGAATCAGCCCCAGAAAACCTGCAGGGACTGAAACCGGGACTGAAACCGGGACTGGAGCTTTTCACGAAGCTTCCTACTCACAGAGGGAAACTCCGGCTGACTGATGCAGGTACAGTGAATCCACTGAGTTTAAATATCGTGTGCATGTGTTTGTAGATTTCTGTTTTTGGCGGAGCTACTGTGTACTGACGTTACTGTGATGTGTGTGTGTGTGTGTGTGTGTGTGTGTGTGTGTGCGTGCGTGTGTGTGTGTGCGTGCGTGTGTGCGCAGCAGCAGTTTTCGCTGCAGGAAGCTGCTGAGGAGTGTTTTTCCTGGAAGGATCCTTCGTCCTTCACAGGAAGACGTGACCTCGTCCTCTGTGCCTCAGCGAAGACAGCAGGTGTGTGTGTGTGTGTGTGTCTTTGTCCTTCTTTTCCTCACTCTTCTTTTTTATCATCCATACTTACAGAAACATTTCCAACTTTTCTTTTTTGCAAATATTTGATGCATTTGATTCATTTCTCTTCCTGTGAAGCGACGGAGATGATTCATGTGTGAATCTGTCAGTTTATGTTAAAACCTCTGTTTAAATCTCAGTCACATGTTCACTGTCTCACTGTGTTTCACCCTGTGCAGTGAGCAGTCCCACAGGTCGTCTCATCATCAGCCTCCACACTGACACCTGTGGACTCTTACTTTGGCTTTTTTGTGTTTTCAGTTTAGTATTTCCTGTTTTATTTTGTAGATACATCCCTTGTGTCTCTGTTTCCAACTCACTTCCTGTCTTTTGATTATCTGTGCTGGCCTGATGTGTGTCACCTGTTCCTCCTGTGGGTTCAGGTGTGTGGGTGCAGGTGTGAGCAGTGAGCTTTGATTTTGAGGAAACCTGCTGTGACTGAAGGTGGAAACATCAAACTGCAGTGTGAGACTCCGGAAACGTTAAATTACCGTAAACGCTTCGGGAAAAGTCGCCGGGTTCAGTCATTAATGCTGGAAACTGATCTTTGGATTCTGGAGCTGAGCGGAGCTGTGGGCCGGGTGGAGGTGGAGGGGGTGGAGGGGCTGCGGTGTCCTCTGGCCGTCCTGCTGTTCATCAAAACGAAACGAGCTCATAAATCTGAACAGGGGGAAGCGGCTCCGCAGCGTTCGGGCCCAAACAGCTCGAGTATAAACGGCGAAAGATTTAAGCGCGGTCGATCGGCGCTGCGGGAGCCGCTGGCAGGTTTACGACCCCCGGCTGCTGCAGCCTTCTGTCGGAGGTCTGCACCGGCTGAGAGCGGGGCCCGTCGCCCCGGCGTGATGCATGCTTCGGGAGTTCACCTTCAGGAGGGAAGCGTGACTTCCTGTGTCTGAGCCCGGGCGCGTGTCTCTGATGGTTCAGGTGTGTGTGGTGGTGACGCGCCTGCAGAGCTATCAGCTGATCTGATGCAGACACCTACTGTCGAGAGACACGACACAGCCGCCATTTTGTTTCTGTTTCATGGAGATAAACTGAAGAGCGTCCGGCCCACAGGCCGGGTCAAAGGTCAGCCGTCAAGATAACAGCATGCTTTTTTTTTTTTTTTCTCAGAGCCTGAAACACGGAGGCGAGACAGATGGAGATGAATGTTTCATCTCTCAGAAGCCGGGACATTCTCCAGCTGCACTCCATCAGCAAGGCGGTAAATATAGCTGGGATTCCAGTCACTGTGTTTTTACTGGACGCTGCCTGAGCACAGAAGAATGTTTTTTATCCAGCACGACTGTAAATCACTTCTCAGCAGAGCTAATGAGAGAACGTGGGAACTGAACCCAGACCAGCGCACAGCACAGCACAGCACAGTACAGCACAGTACAGCACAGCACAGCACAGCACTGTACTGTACAGCACAGCACAGCACAGCACAGCACAGCACAGTACAGTACAGTACAGCACAGCACAGCACAGCACAGTACAGTACTGTACAGCACTGTACAGCACAGCACAGCACAGCACAGCACAGCACAGTACAGCACAGCACAGCACAGCACAGCACAGTACAGTACAGCACAGCACAGCACAGCACAGCACAGCACTGTACAGCACTGTACAGCACAGCACAGCACAGCACAGCACAGCACAGCACAGCACAGCACAGCACAGTACAGCACAGTACAGCACAGTACAGCACAGCACAGCACAGCACAGCACAGCACAGCACAGCACAGCACAGCACAGCACAGCACAGCACAGCACAGCACAGCACAGCACAGCACAGCACAGCACAGCACAGCACAGTACAGCACAGCACAGCACAGCACAGCACAGCACAGCACAGCACAGTACAGTACAGTACAGTACAGCACAGCACTGTACAGCACAGCACAGCACTGTACAGCACAGCACAGCACAGTACTGTACTGTACTGTACACACCAGCACAAACTGTGAGTCAAAGACTCATCATTACACAACAGTTTGTCTCTGATCTGCAGGAGAAACACACAGAAGCTGAAGCTTCACAGATTCTGATCATTCAGTAAAATACAAACGTGTTTTACAGTAAATACACATCATTGGTTTCAGTGTGTGTGTGTGTGTGTGTGTGTGTGTGTGTGTGTGGATGGATGGATAAAGATTGTGTGTAATATGAAGCACATTGATTTTACCAAAGGAAAAACAAAGAGTCTGGGGGGTGGAGCTCGTGCTCATCAGGGAGAACTCAGCTCACCTGGGCTCTGACTTCCACAGTCTTTCACTGGCCTTTTGGTTTGTTTGATTGACCTGGTTTGGTGTGGTCTCCTCTTCCTCTTCCTCTTCCTCCTCTTCCTCTTTATTTTCAGAGAGACCTGATCTGACTGAAGCACAGCCAGACCTGAGACAATCGTGTCCTATGGACAAATGTAAAGTGACAGAAACTAAAATAATTTGTTCAGATGCTTCAAAGACAAATTTATAGAAATGATGTGAAGTCAGATGTTCTCGTCCCGTCTGTGGTTTGGTTCAGACCAGGTGTCCGTGTTTGTTTTCAGGTGCTTGTGTATGGAGTTGTCCCATCGCCCAGGTCCTGTCCTGTCTCAGTCCCCTGAGCTGACGTCCAACATGTTGTTCCTGCTGATGAGCTGATGTGATGGAGGATCCAGACTGTTGCTGCTGCAGCTTTAATAAACTCAAGCAGCCGTTTGCCACCTGTGAGCCGCCGTCAGGTCGATACAGAATCACCCGGACGTGTAGAAAACCCATTTACAGCTGCGTTGTCATAGTGACGACATTGATTTCACTGCGAGGTCGCTGCTCGTCCTCTGGATCCCGGACTGCTCAGTGAGTGAGTGAAATGTTTGACCTCGTGAGTCACTGAGCGAGAACGGAGACATCGAACATCTGCTGCTGAAGCAGATGTTATTTTACAGGACGAGCACGTTGGACGAGCATACAGTGTCCACTGTTTGCTAATGGCAGACTTCTTCTTCTGCTGGGATCAAATAGGTGAGCTGGGGGGCAGTGTAGGTCAAAGGTCATAGTGTCAGCAGGAGGTGTCTTTCTTGTCACCTGACCTCATGAGCGACGCTGCTCTGCTGCCGACTCGTCCTCATTACCGCTGAGCCTCTCAGACGGCCCCCCCCCCTCCTCACCTCTCCTCACGTGGCTCTCTCCTCCTCGGGCAATGCATCTCGTGATTGGGTGGGATTCCGGCTGGTAACCATGGTGACAGTTGTTGGGGCGAGCCAGCAGCAGTGGAACTCAGATGTGAGGACTGTTGAAGGACAATGGGGTTTGGGGGGGGGCACCACAGGCAGGGAGTCTTAGAGTGGGTAATAATAATTGGTGGAGGGGTGTATGCTGGGGGGAGGGGGGTGGTTTGTAGGTGAAGACAGCCAGCTGTGCGTGTGTGTGTGTGTGAGGTGTGAGAGTGCTGCTGCTGTTTCTCTTTGTTTCCTGTTTTCCTGCAGGTTCCCATCGAGGTTTAGAAGCTGTTAGCACGGTTAGCACGGTTAGCACAGGTAGCTTACAGGTAACAGTGAAATCTGATCCTCTGGCAGCTCTGAAAACACCTGTAGCCCCTTTCATCTTTCTGAGGCGACGTCTCCATAAGATAAAACTGTGTGTGTGCACTCAGAAGCAGCAGCCTGTGTGAAAGCTTGGGTCAGTAACTGATGGTCCACCAGAGACACTTGTCTTTGAAGTCCTCAGAGAGCAGCAGCTAATCTCTCCATCATGCTGCTCCATCAGCTTCAACACTCGCTGATGTTGTCAGAGCAGACATCATCTGTCGGTGTCGAACCATCGGCCACTGTGGCCACAGTCGCCAACAGGTTCCTGACCTACATCAGCGTCCTGTGGCCTGTGTCAGCTTACTGTCAGCTGAGCAGCAGCTCTGGGATCAGTTCAGAGGACGTCGAGCTGCAAACGTGAAGCTGTTTATTTCTCAGAGACTGAATTTCTGCTCAGGCTGTGGGTGTTTTGTTATCAGCAGTCACCATGAGGAGCCCATCCAACCACACACACACACACACACACACACACACACACACACACCTACACACACCTACATTTACCATTCATACTGAACAGTGTGTTCCCAGCTCTCTGCCTGTGTGGGAGTCCATTTGTAAACTGCTATAAATAGATGCTCTGCAGTTTCTGCTCCACTTCCAGTTTGGTGTTCTGGCTCAAACCAGGACACTGAGGAAATAAAGCTGAACACTGTCATCTGGTTTTCATTCACTGTCACAGCTACTGAGGCTGCACACACACACACACACACACACACGCACACATGCACACACGCACGCGCACGCGCGCACACACACACATGCACACACGCGCGCGCGCACGCACGCACACATGCACACACGCACGCACGCACACGCATATATAAGTGAAAATACAGCTGAATTCTTTTAAATGAGCACCTGTAGGATTCTAACATTAGGAATGGAGCAGCTTTACCGTTATGAACAAATGTTCCAGTGTAGCATCTGACTCTGATCATCATGAACCTGCTCTCTCTTCCTACCCTGGCTGCACACCTGTTTCCAGTCCCCTAATCAGCTGACAACCCCCCCCCCTTCCACTGCTTTCTGTTTCTGCACCTGTTCAGAGGAACACACACCTTCCACAGCTGATTCCAGTTTCCCACAACGATCAACCTGCCATTTTAAAGGTCAGGTGTCACGTTAAAGAGCTGCAGGATGCTGTTGTTTGTCGTTTCCCTCTCTCCATCGATCCTTCTCTCCAGCACTTGGGCTCAGAGCAGCACACTGTACCTCCAGCAGCTTGCCTGGGATGTGTTAGCATTAGCATCAGTCTTTTATTTTATTCCGAGCTGCTACAGGCAGACAGGAGACTCTGATCTGATCGGGACAGTCAAGGACAAATGTTTTCACTTTCATCACAACTTGACTCTAAAACTCAAATCTGCAAATGTCAGGATGAATCAGTGTCTCCTCGGCACAACTGATGAGCTGCAACAGACAGAAAGAGAAAGATGAAACGGAGTTAAAAGCTCTTTAGTTCTGTAGATTAATCTTCTTATGAAGCAAAGAGAAGAAAGGACGGACACAGGGACACAGCAGGAGGACAAAGCTTTCAAACACTCGCCTGCCTCTTCATGGAAATCAGTGCTGCTCTCTCCTGTCGGGTTTAAACTGAGTCTTTAACTCTGCAGCTTTGTTGGTAAAATAACAGCTTTCTGATGACTTTTGATTTTAAAGATACGGTTTAATCACTTCAGATTTTCCTCTTCAGCATCAGGTTTAGTTCTGCTGCTGTTTAGAATCTTTCACTTTACCAGGAAAGCTCCAGTGTTTTCAGCCATTAATGTTGGTTTTATTAGATGGATCACACTCCTGGGAGGTCTGTGAATGCTGACGGTCCAAATCCAGGATTAATCGAGTCCACAGCAGGCATCGAGTGGACGCTGTGCTGACGTCCAGAGAAGACACTGCAAATCTGCACATTTCATGTAGAAGTTTCTGATGTTAGTTCCATTCAGCACCGTTTAACGAGTGGACATGGTCAAAAGCTTCAGCTCATCTCCATGGCAACACGTCCAACCACCTGATCAGAGCCACTGAGACGAGCAGGGGAAACACGGTGGAGGAGAGGAAACCCCCAGAGGATGAAACTCTGAAAGTCACAAAGCGTTCACTCTTCATGTTTCGTGACACACACACACACACAGAGACACACACACAGTTGATGACTGACTGCAGACATCTGGCATCAGTTTGTTCGTGGTCGTGTTTGCTTGCAGTCGGTGAAAAATGGCCGCCTGTCTTTGATACCTCGCCACAGCGTGTTGATCAGTAATGTACACGAACATGAACTGTGGCTCCTGGAACATTTCACTGTTTGAATTCTTTGATTGTAGCAGCATAAATCAGAACCACCCACGTTTAATGTACGTTTTCACCGCAGCCATGATGGATTCATAACATGCATGTGTTCATCAGCTGTGCAAACAACTGTGAACATTCATGTGTTCACTATTTCTCAGGATGAAGACGGATTCAGTGTGGACGGATGCAGAATATTCTCTGATTATATTCTCTAATTAAAGTGTGACCTGATGGTGGCGCTCGATGAAACGTCAGAGGTATTACCCAGCTGATTGTTAGCTTAGTTAGCCTGTCAGTTAGCCTGCAAGCCAGTGGGAGCACAGCGCCCCCCAGAGTTACCAGAGAGTGTGTGTTTGTGTGTGTGTGGAACAACATTCCTCGGTGTTGCCATAATGATGATAAGTGCAGCTCAGACAGTGAACACGGCCTCCAGCGAGCTGCCTGCCAGCGGTCAGTAATGAGCAGGGCGGAGGCTCCGCTGGAAACCTCTGAATATTTCACTGAGTCTTTTCAGGACAACAACAGGAGAAGAAGAAGAAGGAGGAGGAAACGTCCAGAGTCTGAGCAGAAACACAAACACACAGTCACTAACACATGAACACACAGAGCAAAGTCCCTGTGTTTAACCAAGTCACGTTTTCATTTTCAGGTTCGAGCTCTGGATCCCTCAGCATGCAGAGCTAGAAAATGATGATGATGAAGGTGAACGTCTCGATTCTTCAGCTGGACGGCTGTGACCTGTGACCTGTGAGCGGTGAGCGATGACCTGTCAGCTGTGACCTGTGAGCCGTGACCTGTGAGCCGTGACCTGTGACCTGTCAGCTGTGACCTGTGACCTGTGATCTGTGAGCGGTGACCTGTGACCTGTGAGCGGTGGTGATGACCGATGGAGCTGGATTTGTTTCTGTATAATCCTCCAACACTTACACACACACTGATCCCTCAGGCCTGTAAATTCACTGAACTCCATTTCCCTCAGAGATACACACAACGTGTCTGTGTGTGTGTGTGTGGCAGGTAAACAAGCTGTTGTAAATGACATTGTTCATGTTTGCAGACGTTCCTGTCGTCGTCATCCTGTGTCTCCTCCTCCTCGTCCTCCTCCTCGTCCTCCTGGTCCCCCTCCTCGTCCTCCCAGCAGACAGCAGCTCTGTGGGGTTTTCTGTGTCTGGAGGCAGCAGGTGTGCAGACTCTGCTCGGTAACCCGTCGTCATGGAAAACACATCTGCGCTGTGATTGGCAGAGAGCTGCAGCAGAAGGCGGGGTTTCTGCATCTTCCTCCAGACAGATGAGCCACAGCGCGGCGGTCGGCTCTGTTACATAACAGCTGTGATCAGTTCACGCTCAGCGAGAAGGAGTTTGTTAAGATGTCGAACTGAACCAATCAGAAGTCTCTGCACACACATGCAGAGCTGAGCATCAGGAGCCTTCCTCACTATTTGCTGCCGACGTGCTGCATTAGAGGGCGTGATAACATCAGATGTTCCTGGACTGTCTGTGAACAGACGAACGTTTGTTGAGTCTTTGTGTTTGAAAAGTTGTCTTCGCGTTCACTGGTTGTTGTTGTAGAGCCGACGCGACTCCACAGTTTGAGACGTGGCTTCAGTTCAGGCCTGATTTCCACGTCCTATTACGACAAACGATGCTAACAGCGCTAAATGCTGTCACCACCAGGGGGCTCCACCGTTTCTCTTTGTCATCTCGTGTCACAAAAATGCAAAAAAGTTGAAAACTGAGCAGAAAGAAGGGAAAGTTTTAGAAAACCCAGTTTAGGAAAATATATTTCTAACTTTATTCTTTATAAAAATGTGTTGATTTGTTTCTTTGGCTCAGTAGAAGAGCTCAGATTAGATTAACCCACGTCCACACTGGCAAAGACGCAGGAAACGAAACGCTCTGACACGACCACACTAAGTCTTACAGGGGACTAACTGCTGTCCAGACTGGTTCATTGTCCTGATCCGCTGTCTGTGCTGTGTACATCTGTCCAGCTGATGGACGCAGCAGATCAGCAGACGCCGTCAGTTTGGTCAGATCCTCCTCAGGAAGTTTATCACATGATGTGTGTTTTGGTTTCTCTCTCAGCAGCCATATTGCTTTTGTCCCTTTTTGCCATGTCTTTGCTCATGCTGATATCCGTCCCTCCTCCTCCTCCTCCTCCCCCTCTCTCCTCTCTGTCCTCCCAGGTTGACCAGGAGAACCTTTTATATAATTACAGCATGTGGAGCCATGATTTCTCTCTCTCTCTCTCTGTTGGTGGGTAGATGACAATAAAAGGGGGCTGCACCTGGAGAATACATAATGGATCAGAGAGTGTGGGATAAAAATAGCTGAGGACAGCGGGGGAGGGAGGGAGGGAGGATACATGACTCCGTCCTCCTCCAGCAGAGCGGCCTGTGGTTTACATTTCAACCTCGTGTTGCTCTGGCTGGCGAGAAGACATCACTTTGAACCCAGCTCTGGCTCCTTCGATAAGACGCTGCGGCGTTCCCGATTGAAGTCAGATGTGTGGAGCCGTTGGCAGCGCTTCCTCTATTATTCAGCCCCGATGAAAAACTGCTTTCTGTGTTTTATAACGAGCAGAGGATGTGGACCAAAGTGTTCTTCGAAAGCTGAGACGGCCCCCCTGACACACGCACCGCACACAGACACACACACACACAGCACTGCACAGTTGCACTAGATTTAGGACACAAAGAGACATGATGATCTCGTTGGACTCATGTTTGTGTCCACCTGATGAATCTAAGTCCAGTCTTCCCCCTCCTCACCTTTCTCCTTGCTGGCTCTGTGTTTCACGGCATCATCAGCCCCACCCTCCCTGGTATCTCTGCAGCTGCTGAAGCTCCAACGTGTAATTACACTTTTAAGGAGCTCCATGACATCTACAGCGTGGCCTGTGTATGTTCCCTGGCTGCAGTCTGTCCCCATTACTCACAGCCATAAATCAAGCTTAATAGAGGAACCATTCCTAAAACGTCTGGTCTGATATAGTGTCTCTTATAGTCTTTTTCCATTCTGTGTTGTCCAGTGGAGCAAAAGAAGAATCGTCCTATAATCAGGATCATCTTATTTTGGTGTTTAAGGCCTTACACGCTGACTCAGAGACAGAGACACAGAGCCACGTCTCACCTTTATGAGTCAAAAAACCTCCTCAGTGAAAGTGAAACTGGAGACAGCAGTCCCGACTAACCGGTGCGTTGTCCTCATTAGCCCTGGGACCAGCACACATTCACATTCAGATGAGTTTTAACAATCACCAAACTGCAGATTGGAGAGCGTCCCAGCAATGAAAGAAAAATCCCACGTTCTGTTTGCCAGCGACCAGAACTAACGGTCGATGCAGAAATCAGATTCCTCTCCTTCCCTTTTTTTTTCTTTAATAAATCTCTGCAGACCAAACACAGTCCAAGAATTACACTTGGCACATCCACGATGGGCTGGAAAGGCTTCAGCCATAAACCGTAAGCTCTCAGTCAATCTGACAGACCTCCCGAATCATCCAAATCTCGGCACGTCCCTCCCCCGCCTTGTCCCCCTCGTAAGGTTAACTCCTGGGTCCTGAGTGTTTTTGTGTGTTTAGAAGCTCAAAGCCTTCCTCTTTTTGGCAGATAAGAAAAACAGGACTGAGCTGTGTAACCAGAGAGAAGAGAGTCACGGTCATTGAAGCTCCTCTGCGAGGCCAAAAAGAGAAACGAATGGCTGGCTCTGTGTTAGACCATCGCCGCTGGCTCGCGTCCTGGACTCCGCGTCCTCTGGAGTCTGGCGTCTGTTCCCTTCAAAAAAAAAAAACTGCATCAGCATAAAGAAAAGAAAAGTGCTCTTCCTTTCACGAGGTATCAGGTGGGATCGGTCTCATGTGTGTCAGGTCCTGCCAAAGAGAAGCAGGAAACAGGACGTCTCACTTTTCTTTGCTGTTATTTTTAATATTGAAAACTATGATGAAAAATAATGACTTTTCAAAATGAAAACAGAAACTGTGTGTGTTACATTTCTCATCGACAAATAAATACAGAAGCAACAGAAAGGTGTGTCTGAGCACCATGAATGGACATATTTAAATGTAAGGGTCAGAGGTCACCGTCCAGCAGCTGCTGAGATATTTCAGCGTGGACCAAAGAAGTGGACAAAGCAACACTGCCATCGCTGAGGCCCAGGCTACGACCTGCAGTCACATCACGCCGTGGTTCGATGCTCTGCCTGATTTGAGAGCCAATCAGATTTGATGATCACGAGGTTTATTACGGAGCGGCTGCTGGCAGACCGACGAGCAAAGCTGATTTGTGAGGCTGCAGGTACCGTCTGCTGGATCTCAAAGGGTCAGAGGTCACTGGGTGACGAGGCCACGAGAGGCTCCAGTGATGGACAGATTACGACAGGATCTGAAGAACTGGCCACGTTTCCTCCGCTGACGGCTGAATGAAGCGCTCCGGGCTCTGCCAGATAAGACTTTGGTTGTGCCGACTGAGCCATGTGGGTGTGTTTGTTTTGTGCCTGGGCGCTCCTCACAGCCAAATGTCCTCATTTCACTGGAAACCAGCAGAGGGGAGGAGTCACCAGCATTTATCAGTCAGGTGTGGTGCTGTGGGTGTTTCCATCACCGGTAATTAGCTGTGTGACGACAGGTGGAGCTCAGAGTCTCTGGACTCTCACTGAGAGCCGTCGCTCGCTGTGCTGTCCTGGAATCCCTCGACAGCAGGCGGGTAAACACGCGTGTAAAGGTGCTTACGGCACAGTGCGACATTCATTCACTCACCTGAACTGACACCAGGCGTCTGGAGATCAGCTGCTGTTGGCTGGGAGACATCTGCTGCCATGACAACATGTCAAGATCCAGTCCCAGTGTCAATCAGAACTTTTACTTAACTTATTCAGCACTTTACTCAAGTCTGGGTGCTCACAACTGTTAAGCTCACATTCAAACAAACTGAACCAAATGGCCAAACCCACCAGAGTTGGTTTGATCCAAACCAAACAGGACGGGTGTGAGAGAACTCTGAAGAGTTCAGTTTGTGTGATGAAATCTTCATGAATAAACTTTGATTTGGTGTTAAAAACAACCTGCAGCACATCTTCAGTCCGACTGCGTTTCTTCAGACTAAAACATAAAACCTGGGCTGAAGCAGCGCGCTGTCTTCTCTGCATACTGGAGGTTTTGTGTGTCGTTGCCCATTAACTGCAGAACGTTTCCAAACTGTTGTGCAATCAGTTTCTGTCAGAAACACAAAACCAGCACTGGACAGAATCCAGACCAGGAACAGTATTTATACTTCCTGTCCTCTTGACCTCCACTGGTCTTCAGCAAATGGAAAAGGCACAAAAATCCCACCCCCCCGCCCCAATACCCCCACCCTTTAGAAAATGGAAGAATGTGTCCGGCCTCCAGAGGATTATGATGATGATGATTACGATGATGATGATACTGACTCTGGGGGCTCACTGAGCTGTGGTGTTTGGCCAGCAGCATGCTGGGAAATGTTGCGTGCAGGGGGAAGATTAACGTCTGGAGCCGCTGCTGTGGGTTCGCCGCTGACCATGACCCTGTGAGAAACTCTGTAAGCCAATCAGCTTCAGCTCCGTGACCATTTGGGGAGGAACAGATTGTCTTCGTTAGCACCTCTGTGGCTCGCTGCGTTCTGTTTCCATACAATACATTTTGCTCTTCAGGATCCAACCTGCCTTGTGTCGAGAGCTCAGGCTGGTGGAGGTTTTCTCGGTCACAGTGTGAACAGGGGTCATCAGGAGCCAAACTCACATCAGTCACATCAGCTACTGATTTCCAACGAGTCCTCTCACTTCTCCCAGCTCCTGCAATCACTGCCGGGGCTGCAGAGGTCAGAGGTCACCGACATGTTACCACGCTACACTTGCAGGTCCTCATTAGCCAGCAAGGTCAGCTCAGCTGTATGGGACAGGACCTTCCATCTTGACCCAGAGGATTGTGGGTAAGGAGGAGGAAGAGGGACAGACAGTGACGGAGCAGGAAAAACAAAACAACATCCTCGAAATAGCGCGATGATCCAACAACCACGTCATTTGAAGCACAGTGAGGCCTTTACTGTCAACGTGCCCTCACCTTCACTGAGCCTGCAGACAGTCGCAGAGCACTGGATAAAATGTGATAACATATGAATCACATTGATCTGGGTGATCATTTGAAAATATATTTCTTGTTTTGTTGACATCTGACAGTTTGCATTCTATACAAACATTGTGTGTGTGTGTGTGTGTGTGTTTGCTTTGGCAGCGTCCTGCTCTCCACAGATGGCAGCTCTCTGTGTGAAGCCTCCACTGAGGACCGTCAGCATGGCTGAAGCTTCTCAGACAAAGAGGACCGGAGCCGTGTGATCCCACAGGACGGAGCGTGTCATGGAGAATCCTACAACCAGCAGGCGACAGATGAACTGCATGAAGCTGCGTGTGGGTTTCCTCAGGCCTGACGACTCACTCGCACTGAAAGGTGAACTCATTTCATTAAAGTTGTTCTGAACGTGGAGGGAAGGCAGAGGTTGCTGCGAGTTATTTGTTGTCTTCAAACATGGTTGGACGATATCACACCTGATTGGTCAGGTGACAACCACCTTGTGAAGTCTACATGACAGGGTTTCAAACAGCTGCAAAAATTTTGACCCTGCTCTGACTGACCAGACATGAGGGACATATGGAAGATTTCCATGTGAGCAATGAAGGCCTGTGTCCTTCACAGCGTCATTAAACAAATGTGAAAAAGCCCCTTTGCACTGTGGGAAACATAGGCTGCTCTCAAACTATGTCATGTGACTGAACGAGAAAGCATGAAACATGCCTGGGCTCGCTCATTGGGGGGGGGTGTAGGAGCAGCGGGTCTGCGGGGGATTCTAAAGAGAAGAAGTGTTGTTCACAGGAAGTGATGGAGCACCTCCAGACAAGCTGCTGTTTGGATTTCCAGCCATGTTTTTGAGATCCTCTGTGTGTGTATGTGTGTGTGTGTGTGTGTGTGTGTGTGTGAGAGACCTTCTGTGTCTGTGTGCGGTGCATCTCTGTGTGTGTGTTTGACCTCGTAACCTGCCACCCAGATTTACCCAGAGATAAGGTTGTGTGTGTGTGTGTGTGTGTACTTGTACATCTATCTTTGTGAGGACTAATTCAGGTTAGACCTTATAGAGGACATTTTGGGAAAGTGAGGACATTTTGGAGGACTTGGTTTTAGGGTTCAGGTTAGAATTGGATTTTGTTCAGGATTAGGGTTAGGGACTACGGAATGTGTGTGTGTGTTTGAGTTTGACTGTGTTCTGTGGACACTGTGCTGGATCAACAGCTACCCCTGCTGGCAGACTGGAGTCACTGCAGGTGTCTTCAGCTTGCTGTACCCAGAATACCACAGGACAGGATGCTTAGATGCAATGAAAGAGAATACCTTTACAGCACCACTGTACTGAAACAATGACTTTTTTGACTTCTGGTTTATTTGTGATCTCCTCTTAGTTTTATGTAAAAAATTCATTTTTCAAATTTTTCCACTTACAATCATCATATAGAATTTTTAGAAACTATGAAGAAAACAAGCAAAGGACCAATGTACTTTAATGAATGAGTCTGGAAAGCGGCTGCAATAATAATAATGCAATTAATTATCAATTAAAACAGGTTTACACTCAACATAAGCACTAAATTTGTTCCCTTGAATCACAGTAAATCATTTCATTCAAAGAAAAATCTGTTTTTCATTGTTTGGTTATTTTGGCCACTTCTATGTTACAGAATCAGAATCAAAAAAAACTTTATTAATCCCCATAGAGAAATTCTTTGGTTACGGACAAACTCACAATTAAAAGTGAAGAAACTGCATAAGTTTTTTTTACATAAGAACTTTTCTGCTGTAAATTTACACTGTGGGTTTAAATTGTAAAGATTAATTTAATTTGTATATTCATGGAAGCGTCATCAGAACAAAGATCAGGTAGTTTGAATGACAGGACAGATGATCAGAGGGGTGGAGTTTTTACCACCATCATTGTTACAGGGACTGAAGTATGGGTGGAGTTTCTCAGTGAAGGAGCAGCCAGTAAAGGAGAAGATAAGAGCTGCAGCATCTACGTCATAAAAGGAGACCAGACCCTCCTCATAATCCACAAACACCCCCACATTCTCAGGCTGAGACTTCAGAGACAGACGGACTGAGGAGTCAGCAAGAGCTTCATACTCCTTTTTGTTTCTCAGAATTATAGTCCAGTAACCATTCTGAGGACTCAGTGTGACGTCTCCCTTCCTGCTGATCGACTCTCTGGCCACTCCTAAATCCCATTTTATCTTCCCTTTAACCTGAACCTCAAAGTAAAATCTGCCTGAAGAGAAACTCTGCTTTCCTAAGACACATGGACAAGTAGAAAATCTCTCAGGGCTGTTTGGCAGTTTTTTCTTTACATCACCATGATTTACTTGTTTCCCATCATCAGACAGGATGAGTTTAGGATGAGCTGTATCAGGATCAAGAGTCACATCCACTGCATACTGCTGGACCCTCTTCAGCTCAGCCTCAAACAGCTTCTTCATGTCTTGACTGAGCGTCTCCTCCAGCTGAGCCACAGCTTTCACCACAGTCCCCTCATATGATGGTGGATGGACTCTGACCTCTGTCCAGTCCTTGGTGGGTGGAGCAGCTTTCAGGGATGTGAAGTTTTGGAGGAGGTGGAGGTGGTCTTCAGAGAGTGAGAGCTGCTCCACCTCAGAGCTTCTCTTCTTCAGCTCCCAGATTTCCTGTTCCAGCTCTGTGATGAAGCCTTCAGCCTGTTTCTCTCTGCTTTTCTGTTTCTCTTCCATCTCCTCAATGAGCTTATTCAAGCTTCTCTGAACAGACTCCATGAGAGCTGTGAAGACTCGAACACCTTCTGCGATCTTACTCTCTGCCTTTTCCTTGCTGAAGTCCACTGAGTCTTTGATCTCCTGAATCTTCAGTCGTCTCTCCTGGATCATCTGCTGAATCTCAGCCTCTGTCTTCCCCAGCTCTGCCTTCTTTCCTTCATATTCTTCTTTCACAGGAACAAACTCATGTGTCTTGTGGTCTAACACAGAGCAGAGCACGCAGACACATGTCTGGTCGGTCTTACAGAACAGCTCCAGAGGTTTGTCGTGCTTCCTACACATCCTGTCTTCTAGGTTGTCCACAGGGTCCATCAGCTGATGTCTTTTCAGACCTGAAGCCGTCAGATGAGGCTCCAGGTGAGTCTCACAGTAGGAGGTCAGACACACCAGGCAGGACTTCAGGGCCTTCAGTTTGGTTCCAGTGCAGACGTCACAGGGAACTTCTCCTGGTTTGGAAACTTGTTGCTCTGAGCTGCTGCTGCTGGCTTCCTGTTGAGCTTCCTGTCTGAACTGAGCCACCATCTCAGAGATGAAAGTATTGACCCTCAGCTCTGGTTTTATGTAGAAAACCTCTTTACACAGGGGACACTGAGACGGGACATTCATGTCCCAGTGTTGAGTGATGCAGTGTTTGCAGAAGTTGTGTCCACATGGTGTAGAGACTGGATCAGTGAACACATCCAGACAGATGGAGCACAGGAACTGGTTTTCAGATCGCAGGTTGCTGGCTGCAGACATGTCCACACACTGAGGACAAAAGTCAAAGTGTGAAAAACGATTCAAGTATAAATTTATTCATTATTGTTGAGTTCCAACGTTATGAAGAAAAAAACACGGTTTAATTCTACTGTTTAACGTAACTGCACTTCCTTTTGATTGAACCTCTAAGTTTGTGTTAACGCTGTTTGTTAAAACACAGTAAATATGATCAGCTGTACTCACCAGTATTTGAGCCGTTGTTGAGAATATCCTGATGAACTCGGTTTAATTTCAGACAGAAACACAGAGATTTGTCTCGACTGCAGCTCTGCTGTCGCTCTGATGAACTTTTAGTTTCTTTTGATCAGTGTGATGTTGAACCTTTCCTGTGTCCAGTGTAGCTCCACCTGTTTGTGAGGTTTCGTTTCCTCCTTCAGCTTCAGACACGAGTACAGAAACATACATTTGGATGAAGATGAGTTTAATCTTTAGGGAAACTTGTGACTTATTTCATCAGCTGTTTTCTACAGCTCTGCAGTGATCCCATCATCAGTCCACAGTTCAGCTCACTAACTCTATTATAATGTTCTAACCTCTTCATGTGATTCTTGGATCTGCTTCTTTCCTACAGTTGTGTCTGAGTCAGACGAGGACGTTGAGAGGTGTGTGCAGTCTGTCCAGGCCTTTAACACACTCTCCTCTGTCTGAGGTCTGCTGTTATTCTTACTAACAGGTGTCTGACTGCAGGTGAGACTGAGAGGAACAGCAGGTTTTCAGACTGAGTGAGTGTGTGGTCTACAGGGGAACAAACACACGAACCACTGAGAATCATTTTATTCTGTATTAAACACAGTTTCCATCAGTAAGAATACTGAACAGCAGAGAACAGACAGAGGTTAATAAGCTGCAGTTACTCTCAGACCAAGTCATTTGCCTCACTCAGTCATATGTTGCATGTTGTCATAAAAACATCCCACATGTCCATCGTCTCAGCCTGTGCTCAGTGTCACCTTTCACAGAAACTCCAGTGTTGATCATTTAGGGCTGAAGAGTCCCTCAGGACACAGCTGTATGTCTTCACCATAAGAACAGGACGTCATGTGCCACCCTGCTCCACAACACTGAAAATAAAATGTGCAAACAATTCAAATATACTGAAAGTTCCAGAATGAAAAGTCTCACTATGCAGTGAACACATCCAGCAGCAGTGAGAGCAGCAAAGTAAAACTGTCCTTAAACAGTTCCTGTATGAGTCTGATCACAGGAATGTTGTTGGACATGAACAACAAGTCGTCATGTGGAAGAAACAAAGTAAAGTCGAGGTTTGGAAAAAATCCTGACATGACAACACTGAACTGTCCTCTCACAGCTTTCATGATAACATTTCACCTGGTGGTCTCACAGGTGATACAGCCAGAGAGTCATCAAACTGAACACGATTATAGAGTCAACTAGAAGTACCCCATGGTGGTGGTATGCCTGCGGCTGGTGCCTGTTTGTAGCAGATGTAGAGCTTATGGGTGTTTTGTAGTGATAATGGCACTGTTTGGGAAGGTTAGTGTTGGGTGTTCACAAGATCACAGTGATGTACCAGTCACATACTCAGCATAGTCCTGTCGCTGACGGAGGAGTCCTCCAGAGTGGCTGCCGGGTATGGAGACAATGAGATGAGGTCTGAGTGTCTGTAGTGGGGGCGGGATGCAGCCCTGTATGCACCGCGTATGTTGCTGTAGACGTGATCCAGCGTGTTTCTTTCACAGGTGGGAATGTCCATGGGTTGATAATACTGAACTGGTTAAAGTCGCCAGCGGCGATGAAAGCAGCGTCAGGGTGAGGCGTCTGTAGTGATGGGTAGATGAGCCGTCTGTAGTGATGGGTAGATGAGGCGTCATGAAGCGTTTCGACTCATTGCCAAACTGTATTGATACTGTGTCGATACTGTGTCACTGAATACTGACACCTGCTGGACCTTAAAAATCCACAGGCAACCTACTTGACAGACTCATCTGACACTGATTTGATGACCTAGTATTTACAATAATATAAGTCATTGTATTTTATATTGTATTATTTCATATCTTCATTTAAATTTAAAATATCTTTGATATTTTTAGATACAGTCTTTTTTTTTTGCAAATTTTTATTCCATAATTCTTGATGAATTTGACGATGAACCGCCAAAGATCAGAGATTCTTTTGGCAGATTCATCCCGTTGACCTATGCGCTTCCTTATAAACAGTTTGGTGCCAGTGTCAGTTCGAAACACTTCCTGTATCGGTCACCTGACTTTCTTACAGCGATACGCGCACCGACACGGGGTTTTGCTCTATGAGCTCGACGCATGCGCCGTCGTATCGGTGTTGCCTGACCCATCAGTAGCCGTCTGTAACGCGCCGATGACGCCGTGCAGTTGGCTCGCGGGGCGGGGGGATGTAAACAGAGGCCAAACACACAGCACTAGATTCTCTCTGTAGATAGCAGAGACGACATTTCAGCTGTAAAAACACCGCATCTGGAGAACAATGCTGAGGATCAGTCCGTATGTCTCCACACCACGAGTTGTTATCTCCCGCTGTGTTGTGATCCAGGCTCTCAGCTCGTCCACTTTGTTTTCCAGGGACCGCACGTGAGCTAGCAATAAGCTGGGCAGCGGCGGTCTGCTAGCGCGAGCTGTTAGCCTAGCACGGAGCCCTCCCCTCTTTCCTCGCTTGCGTCTACGGTTGCCACGCGCTCTGCTGGGGTCAGCTCGCTCGCTCACGGTCGGGGCTGTGTGAGTTGGTGATATCCGGCAGTGCCTGTCTGTTGTGTGTTAGCGGTGCGTGGCGTCTGTGCACAGCAGAAAGAGCAAGAAGCACGGAAAAGAAGGACAAGCCGGCACTCGGGAGCGGGGCGGGCAAACACGTCCGCCACGGAGGGCGCCATGTTGCCATGACACATCCTGAAACACAACATTTGCATCAATCTAATCAGTTCATTCTTGATTCACAGTCAACATTTGTGCAGTTTGAAGACAATGCCTCAAAGTTTTTTTGATCACCTGTGTGTGCGTGTGTGTGAGTAAAATGTCCTGTAGATCAGCAAGTAGTGAATCTCAAACTGTGACAGTTACTTGATTCTTCACATGTAGAAAGAAAACACTGATTAAGACAAACATGATTTTATTTATAAGTCAAATTAAATGAAATCCAGCTGATTTTAAATGTCCTAAAGAAAAATTAATCCTGAGATGAATATAAATGAACAAACAGCAATTTAATTGATGTTCATCTTTATAGTAAATATATTGATCATGCTCAACCTGATTCCAGTTATTAATCTGGTTATTAATTTAATAATAATTGAACCATTTCATTACAACAGAAACAGCAAAATCAGCTGTCCACCTGTCTTTATCCATAATATCCAAGCTCAGGACACCAAGACTTTTATGGTTGCGTCATCACATCAGAGGAAGAACTCAGTCTGACAAACACGTCTGCAAACTCTGACATGTACATGACATTTTAAAGTGTTGTGGGTCTGAACAGAGTTTGTCCTCACATGTGTTTGTCCTGATGGATCCATCACTGGGTGTCACAGGACTGAAGAGGCTGATGGATCATGGGAGGTGAAGGGTTCAAATCCAACATAAAGGAAAAATAATAATGATATAATGAGCAATAATCACATGGCTGCTTCAGTTCTTATCAAATTCAAACAGGTTTACACTCAACATTACCACTGAATGTGAACATCAGAACAAAGATCAGGCAGTTTGATTGACAGGACAGATGATTAGAGGGGCGGAGTTTTTACCACCATCATTGTTACAGGGACTGAAGTATGGGTGGAGTTTCTCAGTGAAGGAGCAGCCAGTAAAGGAGAAGATAAGAGCTGCAGCATCTACGTCATAAAAGGAGACCAGACCCTCCTCATAATCCACAAACACCCCCACATTCTCAGGCTGAGACTTCAGAGACAGACGGACTGAGGAGTCAGTACAAGCTTTGTACTCATTTCCATTTCTCAGAATTGTAGTACAGTAACCATGTTTGGGACTCAGTGTGATGTGTCCCTTCCTGTTGATCGACTCTCTGGCCACTCCTAAAGTCCACTCAGTCTTCTCTTTAACCTGAACCTCAAAGTAAAATCTGCCTGAAGAGAAACTCTGCTTTCCTAAGACACATGGACACGGATCAAATCTCTGTGGATTGTCTGGAAGATTCTTCCTCACATCACCATGATTTACTTGTTTCCCATCATCAGACAGGATGAGATGAGGATGAGCTGTATCAGGATCAAGAGTCACATCCACTGCACACTGCTGGACCCTCTTCAGCTCAGCCTCAAACAGCTTCTTCATGTCTTGACTGAGTGTCTCCTCCAGCTGAGCCACAGCTTTCACCACAGTCCCCTCATATGATGGTGGATGGACTCTGACCTCTGTCCAGTCCTTGGTGGGTGGAGCAGCTTTCAGGGATGTGAAGTTTTGGAGGAGGTGGAGGTGGTCTTCAGAGAGTGAGAGCTGCTCCACCTCAGAGCTTCTCTTCTTCAGCTCCCAGATTTCCTGTTCCAGCTCTGTGATGAAGCCTTCAGCCTGTTTCTCTCTGCTTTTCTGTTTCTCTTCCATCTCCTCAATGAGCTTATTCAAGCTTCTCTGAACAGACTCCATGAGAGCTGTGAAGACTCGAACACCTTCTGAGATCTTACTCTCTGCCTTTTCCTTGCTGAAGTCCACTGAGTCTTTGATCTCCTGAATCTTCAGCCGTCTCTCCTGGATCATCTGCTGAATCTCAGCCTCTGTCTTCCCCAGCTCTGCCTTCTTTCCTTCATATTCTTCTTTCACAGGAACAAACTCATGTGTCTTGTGGTCTAACACAGAGCAGAGCACGCAGACACATGTCTGGTCGGTCTTACAGAACAGATCCAGAGGTTTGTCGTGCTTTCTACACATCCTGTCTTCTAGGTTGTCCACAGGGTCCATCAGCTGATGTCTTTTCAGACGTGAATTCGTCAGATGAGGCTCCAGGTGAGTCTCACAGTAGGAGGTCAGACACACCAGGCAGGACTTCAGGGCCTTCAGTTTGGTTCCAGTGCAGACATCACAGGGAACTTCTCCTGGTTTGGAAACTTGTTGCTCTGAGCTGCTGCTGCTGGCTTCCTGTTGAGCTTCCTGTCTGAACTGAGCCACCATCTCAGAGATGAAAGTATTGACCCTCAGCTCTGGTTTTATGTGGAAAACCTCTTTACACAGGGGACACTGAGACGGGACATTCATGTCCCAGTGTTGAGTGATGCAGTGTTTGCAGAAGTTGTGTCCACATGGTGTAGAGACTGGATCAGTGAACACATCCAGACAGATGGAGCACAGGAACTGGTTTTCAGATCGCAGGTTGCTGGCTGCCGACATGTCCACACACTGAGGACAAAAGTCAAAGTGTGAAAAACAACGATTCAAGTAACGTAACTGCACTTCCTGTTTGATTGAACCTCTAAGTTTGTGTTAACGCTGTTTGTTGAAACACAGTAAATATGATCAGCTGTACTCACCAGTATTTGAGCCGTTGTTGAGAATATCCTGATGAACTCGGTTTAATTTCAGACAGAAAATGAGATTTGTCTCGACTGCAGCTCTGCTGTCGCTCTGATGAACTTTCACTTTTATTTGATCAGTGTGATGTTGAACCTTTCCTGTGTCAGTGTAGCTCCACCTGTTTGTGAGGTTTCATTTCCTCCTTCAGCTTCAGACACGAGTACAGAAACATACATTTGGATGAAGATGAGTTTAATCTTTAGGGAAACTTATGACTTATTTCATCAGCTGTTTTCTACAGTCTGAGTTTGTTTGAGTTCACTGAACAGATTTCACATAAAGAGCTCAGTCCCACAAACAAGAACATGTCTCAGGCTCAGAGGACAACAACAGGGTGTTTCCAGTCCTCTACAGCTCTGCAGTGATCCCATCATCAGTCCACAGTTCAGCTCACTAACTGTATTATAATGTTCTAACCTCTTCATGTGATTCTTGGATCTGCTTCTTTCCTACAGTTGTGTCTGAGTCAGACGAGGACGTTGAGAGGTGTGTGCAGTCTGTCCAGGCCTTTAACACACTCTCCTCTGTCTGAGGTCTGCTGTTATGCTGACCTCAGACAGAGGAGAGTGTGTTGGACACAGGGGGAAACACATCTGATTGTTCAAACCAAGGGGGCAGTTGTAGGTTTCAGCAGTGAGGATCACTTCCGTGTTCAAAAAGCTGCAGTTCCTCGGCTGCCGCTGGGATCTGGCTCCAGAAGTGAGCAATTCTCCATTGACCCCCATGTTAAAATAGCCAACTTTACAGCCTAAAAAACATATTTACAGCCTGGTACATTTTTTGTTTTTGGTCTCTATTGATAGATTCCACCTCCGTGAACACTGTGGGGTGGGGGCATTTTTTTGTGTTCCACAACCGTTTTAGTGTCATTTAGGCAAAAAATTCTTACATAAATTAGGGCAGAGCAGCTCTGTCAGTCAGCGGCTGCTGTAACTGTAAGTGGATAGTGGGTGGAGGCAGCGGTAAAAACCGTTAAATATTAAATATTAAGCATTTTAATTTAATATTATTATCATTATTTTTTTACTGTTATCATGAATAATACGGTTTTTAACGTTTTAATATATTTTATTAATATGAAATAATAATGATTGTTTCACAGTTAAATAATAGGCTAGAAATAAATTTCCCCCCACAACTCCACCAAACCCTGCAGCTCCACCTGATTAGCCTTAGGCTAGCTCGGTTGCTCCGAGCTAAGTGGCCCGGTTCTCGGCCGGCTGACCCGTAGAGTAACCGCCTCTCCGCCAAATACGGAACGTACACTCCCACTAAAATCCAAGATGGCGCAGCTCTAATGCCCATGGTTTGGTCACAAAACCGAGTCCCCGAAACCAATGGGTGACGTCACGGGTGCTACGTCCATGTTTTATACAGTCTATGCACTGAACACAGTTTCCATCAATAAGAATACTGAACAGCACAGACCAAACAACAGAGGTTAATAAGCTGCAGTTACTCTCAGACCAAGTCATTTGCCTCACTCAGTCATATGTTGCATGTTGTCATAAAACGTCCCTCATGTCCATCGTCTCAGCCTGTGCTCAGTGTCACCTTTCTCAGAAACTCCAGTGTTGACCATTTAGGGCTGGAGAGTCCGTCAGGACACAGCTGTATGTCTTCACCATAAGAACAGGACATCACGGACGCCACCCTGCTCCATAACACTGAAAATAAAATGTCCAAACAATTCAAATATACTGAAAGTTCCAGAATGAAAAGTATCACTATGCAGTGAACACATCCAGCAGCAGTGAGAGCAGCAAAGTGAAACTGTCCTTAAACAGACACCAGAAACAGAATAATGAGAGAAAAACAAAGTCAAGGGAATAAAAGGTAGAAATAGTAAAGCAGTATAATTGGTGAAAGAACATAACTGGTGTTTCAAATAGAATCTATGGTGGTTTTGAGTCCCTTTGGGATAGTTCTGTCTTTGTAGTCTTTTGTTAGACTTTTGTTTTGTTTCCTGCTCGGCCTGTATGACTGTGAAAAATGGAATGAATTGCTGCCAATCATTTTTAAAAGTCTTACATTTAATTTGGTGAACACTGCAGTAACCTTGTACAAGCATGTAACACGCAAGGACATGTTATTAAATTAGTCATTTAATTTTGTAATTTAGCTTCTGTCGTTTGAGAACTCTTTCACTGATGCAACTTATACTCAGAATTCCTCTGTATAAAATAACTCAAAAGCCTCCACCATCGCTCATTTGCACTTTCATTAACTGTAAAGAACAAATGTAAAGAATAAATATTTAAATAGAAAATTTTAACACATTTTCAGTCAGGCGTTTTACAAACGCCTACATGCTGTCAAACGGCGGGGGCCTTACGGGTCCTTCCTGCTCCTCAGCCGCTCCGCCTGCTGCTTGACACAAACCGACGACCGGAGAAAAATCACGAAATTCACCCGAAATCCTCCGAAAACCGCGCGGGTCCCGGGAGTTATGATGGGTGGTAGGACGAGCGCGATAGCCGCGGGGGTGTGCGGGGCTCTGTTCGTCGGTTACTGCATTTATTTCGACAGGAAAAGACGGAGTGACCCCGACTTCAAGAACAGGCTGCGAGAACGTGAGTGTTGACCTCCTCTTCCTCACCTTCATCAGGCGTGGGAGCTCGGATCCGGTCCAGCGTGGCCTGGTCTGGTCTGGTTCGGTTTGGTTTGGCTTTGAGCTTATTACAGTGTTCGCTTGTCACAAACGCTCTGTATTCCCGGTACGGTCCGCTATGGCTCGTTTAATGAAGCTCTCATGCCGAACTCCATTCAGAAATCATGCATTTTAATGTTTGACTAAACAGACAGTAAACGGAAGGAGAATGACACATTTTCAGGCCTTTCCCGTGTCTTCAGAGAATTGAGCCAATCATTTTCTAAATGTATCTGTAGAACTGGGTTTTTATAATGTGTGATAATGTTTTAAAGTGTTTCTGCTTTATAAACAGTTGCTTTGTTTACCTGCGATGTTTTAGTGTCATCTTTTGCAGCCAAATGTGTTTCACTCAGGTTTGGACCTGAGATGAATTAAATGTTGTTGTGGCATCTCAGTGTGACATTTTTGAATGTCCTTTTAAGTATCACTTTTTTTTGACATTCATACTTTGTGGTCGTTGGCTCCTTTCATTGTGTGTTTCTGTGAGAGACTGAATGGAACAAGTAACTGGAAACAGAGATGGGAGTAAGATGATGCTGTCTGTGGTTAATTGAACCAGAACTTCTCAGTATTATTAGAATATCTTGTCAAGTTGTGTTTAACTGTCAGATTTTTCAGTGGAGTTTGGTGTGAGTTTATTCTTTGATGAATTATCCCTTTACTTATTCTCTTAAAGATGATTTAAACTGCTTCATATGAACACAGATGCTGTTTGTTCACTTCTCTGCTGCAGCTCAGATCCGTCCTGCTGGTGATTGAACTGTCAACCATCCAGTCACAAGCCAGAGGGAATGTTCACAGACTGAACTCAGCCCAGGTCTTGTAGTGTGTGGGACTGTGCAGCGTCTCTTTATTCTTTGTTGTTAGTAAATATGACAGAGACACAACACTGTCCTTCTCCTCTGACCAGCCGACAGGACACACCCTGTCCTGTCAGCTGGGCTCTCAGCCAGGTGGAGATTATTGTGTTATTCAGGGAACAGTGAGCTGTGGCTGCGTGCAGAGTAACACTGCAGCACCTTAACACTGAGGATCAACCAGCTTCATGCATCTGTAACTTGGTTCCTGAAGAGCTGAGAGTTTTGTGGAAGTCGTTTCCAGAGGTTGATCCGTGAACGGACGAAGAAGGTTGTGACATTAAAACTCAGACTTTCTCTCACTTTTTATTTCATGGTACTGGAGCGGTGTCCAGGCCAAGCAGGGATGCTTTCAACTTCAGACAGTTCTAACTGGTGTGGTGTGTGTGTGGTGTGTGTGTGGCGTGTGTGGCGTGTGTGGCGTCTGCTTTGTGTTTCTGTCGTTATCACAGGGAGGAGAAAGCAGAAGGCAGCCAAGGAGAGGGCAGGCCTGGCAAAGGTGAGCACGGTCTGAGCTTTTATCTCGGTGCGATCACCTGTCACTCACTTCAGAGCAAACCAACGTCCTTTACAGTTTGACTGAAACACTCATTACATTATAAAACACAGTAAAACAAATTCTCCATGACTCAAACGCGTAATAAAAGTTTACTCAGCAGTTCTGCAGTCCTGTTTCTGTGTTCAGGGATCGGAGTCAAGAACCAGACTGATTCTGATGGTCCGGACCAATTCTGATGGTCCAAACTGATTCTGATGGTCCAAACTGATTCTGATGGTCTGGACTGATTCTGATGGTCCGGACCGATTCTGATGGTCCAGACCGATTCTGATGGTCTGGACTGATTCTGATGGTCCAAACTGATTCTGATGGTCTGGACTGATTCTGATGGTCCGGACCATCAGAATCATTCGCCTCAGAGCTTGATTAAGACCCACCCAGGTAGAAATATCACTGAGATCCAGTTTAGGTAAATCTCACATTAGAACACCTTAATTCACTCTTTTCAGACTCTCACCTGTCTGAGCTGCAGTAACTGAGTGGGAGCCAGAGGCCAATGCTGCATATGAGGCGTTTAGGGAACATCTGTAAACCGTAGAGACAGAGAATAACCATGGTTACACTCTCTGCATGCACATCAGTCAAACGCCGTGGCCACCTCAAGTAAATTCGGGGGCTGAGATGAGCTGGCCCTCACAGTGTTTAAGTTCCTGTGGCTGAATGTTGATCCTCCTGCAGCTTCCAGACCTGAAGGACGCTGAGGCGGTGCAGAAGTTCTTCCTGGAGGAGATCCAGCTGGGGGAGGAGCTGCTGGCTCAGGGTAACACCTCCCACACATCAGCACCTTCTTTTCATCCATACGAGTGTATTGAGTCTCATTTCAGGTTCTCTGTCCACTGAAAATGGTCTGAAAGGACATTTTGTGTTTCTGCTTCGCTCACAGGAGACTACGAGAAAGGTGTGGACCACCTGACCAACGCCATCGCGGTGTGCGGTCAGCCTCAGCAGCTGCTGCAGGTCCTGCAGCAGACTCTGCCGCCGCCGGTCTTCCAGATGCTGCTCACCAAACTGCCCAGCATCAGCCAGGTAGGCCACAGTCTCTAACTGGTCTCTGACTGGTCCATCATCAGCCAGGTGACCCTACTCCACCCTAACTGGTCCAGAATCATTCAGGTAGCCCCAGCATGTCTCCAGCTGGTCTAACTTCACTTCACACAACTTAAAATCAAACCACAGCTCTGTGTTTGTCCTCCTGCAGCGTATCGTGAGCGCACAGAGTCTGAGCGAGGACGATATAGAATAAGAAGAGGACTGAGACGAAACAACCCCTGCCCACCGCCCTTCCTCACTCATCCTCCTCTTCCTCATGTGGACCTCCGCCTTCCATCACGACCCGCCAACTCCTCGGCCTCCATCGCTCCGGCCGACGTCCATCACTTCCCACCAAGGCGTCCTAAAGGGATCTAGTTTTTTATTCCTGGTTTATCCGTGACAGTAGTGTTTGTGTTTTTTTACATTACCCGTTTTGGGGTATTAGAATATCTCCATCACAAAACCCAGAGAAATACAAACAAGCTTGTTCCTGCGCCACCAACATCAAGTACGTACCAACTAACTGGACGGGGTTTGTGCTGAAAACATCGCTCAGCTCCTTCCTTCAGGGTGGAGCAGCATCGTATCCCAGGTTTACACGGTCTGACATGTTTGTCCCGGCCGTCTTCATGGTTATGATGATATCAGCCGTAGACAGTTAGAGGAACGATAATCTTCTTTGCTCAGATGCTTCACAGAGTATTTATTGTTTTGTTATCAGTCGTCGTTCTGTTCAGTCTCGACTCAAACAGTTTTTCAGAAGTGATGAAATGTTTTGTTCATGTTAAAGAGGACGAGCCTCTTTAGGAAAAAATAAAAAAATGAGCAAACTCTGAAGTTGTGTTTTGAGTTTTAGATCAGGATCAATATTCTCGGTCCAGTGATCAGACCCCAGGCTTTACAGCAGGTGATTGACAGCTCAGACCTGAACTTTTAAACTTTGGAGGATGAGATGATGAGAGATGACGACAAACAATTCCTGGCTGTCATTTGTCAAAACAAACACCCAGATTCCAGAATCTCAGAGCAGATTACATCAGTTTCACCTCCTGAGCACAGTCCACAGCTCGGTCTATGTCCTCCACTGTGGACTGGGGTTATTTTAGGTTTCTGTTCCAGCTGTGGAGGAGCATCCGCACTGAGCTGTCATCACTAAACTATCCACACTTCACTTTGAGCCTCAACACTCACCGTAGTTCCGATCGGTCAGTTTCAGCTGATTCCCTACAGATTTGAACAGAGTTGAATCTCGTTAAGCTCTGAAACATCACGACTGCGTCTTTGTTCAATTTATTAGGTTTCCATTCAGAAATCACAGATTTACAAGTTTTGCAAGAAAAAACAAAAAAAAAAAAACATCTGTTCAACAGGAAAACCAGAAACTTTAATCCAACACAAGTTAAAAAGTTTGAACTGACACGTTTTATTTCCTTTTCTTATTCCATTCACCTGCTGCAGGAGAGAATGTAAACCTGCACTGGACCAGATGGTTTGACAGGAAGTGGATGAGGTGCAGCTTCGTGGCTCAGGTTTACTGAGTGAAACCAAACCTGCTGCTTGAATCAGGCCCCGGCTGTTTCCCACAGCTGAAGCTGGATCCCAGTCTGCTTCAGTCAGAACGAATCTTCAACCTTTCATTTGACTGACATGTTGATTATCTCCTCACAGGTCAGATGTGAACGGCCTTGTTTGGCTTCACTTTCTTCTTCAGTCCTTTTTTAGTCTTTTTGTTTGGATCCACCATCTCTCCTTTGAAGGAGCTGCAGCCTTTTGTCGCCTTTTGCTGGTTTCCACTGAATTTCTTTGGAGGCCTGACGCCCCCCCGACCGGCCCCTCCCTGACCGGCCCCTCCCCGACCGGCCCCTCTCTCTCGCCCTGCGCCCTTCACAGGACTCTTTGTAGGGCCCTTGGCGGGGCCCCTGCCGGCGGTTCCTCTGTTGTTAGTTTTATTCTTTTGCTTTTCTTTCTTCACTGATCTCTTCACCCGGATGGACCTGCCCTCCAGCTTTGAGCCGTCCAGTTCCAACGCCAGCTGAACCGAGTCTGCGCTCTGCGACAGAAGACACGAACAGGTCACATTCACACTGGACTTTATATAAAAGTCCCCCAGCTGAGGACAAAGCAGCAGGACACCGTACCTCAAACAGGACGTAGCCGAATCCTTTTCCCAGTCCGGAGTTCTGGTCTCGGATCAGTCTCACTGCCTCCACCGGACCACACTCCTCAAAATGCCGCCGAAACAGCAGCTCACTGATCTCTGAAAACACACCGAGGTAAAAAGCTGATGTTTGTCTGAAGGATCTGCTGTCACTGACTTTGGGACGAGGACGAAGCAGAAAGACTCACCGAACGAAAGGTTCCCCACAAAAACGGAGCGTTTGTGATCGTGCTGCAAAGACGAGGACACGGGCAGGATTTAGCATGGACAGCTGACTCAGCACATTTTTGACCTTTACCCACCCTTAACTGGTCCAGAATCATTCAGGTAGCCCCCTGCATGTCTCCAGCTGGTCTAACTTCACTCACACAACTTAAAATCAAACCACAGCTCTGTGTTTTGTCCTCCTGCAGCCGATCGTGAGCCGCGCAGAGTCTGAGCGAGATTTATATATAGGAAGAAGAGGACTGAGATCACAACCCCCTGCCCACCGCCCCCTTCCCTCACTCATCCTCCTCTTCCTCATGTGGACCTCCGCCCATCACGCACTCCAACTCCTCGGCCTCCATCGCCTCCCGGCCGACGCCCATCACTTCTCACCAAGGCTCCTAAAGGGATCTAGTTTTCTATTCCTGGTTTATCCAGACAGTAGTGTTTGTGTTTTTTACATTACCTGCTTAGTATTAGAATATCTCCATCACAAAACCCAGAGAAATACAAACAAGCTTGTTCCCATGCGCCCCACCAACATCAAGTAATGCACTTAACTAACTGGACGGGTTTGTGCTGAAAATGACGCTTTCAGCTCCTTCCTTCAGGGTGGAGCAGCATCGATCCCAGGCTTACACGGTTCAACATAAGTTTGTCCCGCCGCCTTCATGGTTATGATGATATCAATTTTAGACAGTTAGAGGAACGATAATCTTCTTTGCTCAGATGTTTCACAGAGTATTTATTGTTTTGTTATCAGTCGCCGCTCTGTTCAGTCTCGACTCAAACAGTTTTTCAGAAGTGATGAAATGTTTTGTTCATGTTAAAGAGGACGAGCCTCTTTAGGAAAAAATAAAAAATGAGCAAACCTCAGTTGCTGTTTTGAGTTTCAGATCAGGATCACATTCTCGGTCCAGTGATCAGACCCCAGGCTTTACAGCAGGTGATTGACAGCTCAGACCTGAACTTTTTAAACTTTGGGAGGATGAGATGATGAGAGATGACGACAAACAATTCCTGGCTGTCATTTGTCAAAACAAACACCCAGATTCCAGAATCTCAGAGCCGATTACACCAGTTTCATAATTCTCTTTGAGCACAGTCCACAGCTCGGTCTATGTCCTCCACTGTGGACTGGGGTTATTTTAGGTTTCTGTTCCAGCTGTGGAGGAGCATCCGCACTGAGCTGTCATCACTAAACCATCCACACTTTACTTTTGAGCCCAACAACACTCACCCTGAGTTCCGATCGGTCGGTTTCAGCTGATTCCCTACAGATTTGAATAGAGTTGAATCTCGTTAAGCTTGAAAACATCATTTACTCATGTCTTTGTTCACCTCACTCATAGGTTTCCATTCAGAAATCACAGATTTACAAGTTTTGCAAGAAAAACAAAAAAAAAAAAACATCTGTTCAACAGGAAAACCAGAAACTTTAATCCAAACACAAGTTAAAAAGTTTGAACTGACATTGTTTTATTTCCTTTTCTTATTCCATCTACCTGCTGCAGGAGAGAATGTAAACCTGCACTGGACCAGATGGTTTGACAGGTGAAGTGGATGAGGCAGCTTCGTGGCTCAGGTTTACTGAGTGAAACCAAACCTGTTGCTTGAATCAGGCCCCGGTTGTTTCCCCACAGCTGAAGCTGGATCCCAGTCTGCTTCAGTCAGAACGAATCTTCAACCTTTTCATTTGACTCAGATATGTTGATTATCTCTCACAGGTCAGATGAACGGCCTTGTTTGGCTTCACTTTCTTCTTCAGTCCTTTTTAGTCTTTTTGTTTGGATCCACCATCATCTCCTTTGAAGGAGCTGCAGCCTTTTTGTCGCTTTTTGCTGGTTTCCACTGAATTTCTTTGGAGGCTCTGACGCCTTCTCTATCGCTCCTCTCCCCAACGGACCGCCCTCTCTCTCTCGCCCTCGCGCCTTCATACAGGACTTCTTTTGTAGGTCCCTTGGCGGGCTCCTGCCGTAAGCGGTTCCTTCTGTTGTTAGTTTTATTCTTTTGCTTTTCTTTTCTTCACTGATCTTTCACCTGGATGGACCTGCCTCCAGCTTTGAGCCGCCCAGTTCCAACGCCAGCTGAACCGAAAGTCTGCGCTCTCATGCGACAGAAGACACGTAACAGGTCACATCTCACACTGGACTTTATATAAAGTCCCCAGCTGAGGACAAAGCAGCAGGACACCAGACATTCTCAAACAGGACGAGTCAATCTCTTTTCTCCCAGTCCGGAGTTCTGGTCTCGGATCAGTCTCACTGCCTCCACCGGACCACACTCTCAAAGTGCCGCCAAAACAGCAGCTCACTGATCTCTGAAAACACACACCGAGGTAAAAGTTGATGTTTGTCTGAAGGATCTCTGTCACTGACTTGGGACGAGGACGTAAGCAGAAAGACTCACCGAACGTAAAGGTTCCCCACAAAAACGGAGCGTTTGTGATCGTGCTGCAAAGACGAGGACACGGGCAGGATTTAGCATGGACAGCTGACTCAGCACATTTTACATTAACAGTGCTGGCTGAGGACTTACTGATGAGCTGTCCGTCACTCTGTCCACTCGGATGTGAAAGTCCTTCTCTATCTCCGTCCCGTTCCTGTTCACAACCGTCAGAATAAAAGACGTTTTTACATGATGGGTTAGAGCGTTGCTATGACAACATCATCACACGGTGCAGGTAACAGCGAGCGTCTCACCTCTCTAACGCCCTGCAGACTCCGTCCTCGTCCTTAAACACCACGTAGGCGTTTATGCTTTGTTTCTTCGGATGAATTTTGCGTCTGAAGAAAAAAAAAACAACAACTCATTTATAGAAAAGAGAAAGAAGATGTTCCTGCGTAGTTCATCAGTTTCAGTCTGTTGGTGGGAAAATGCTTGATTCTTTTTTTCATTCATCAAATTTACATTTACACATTTAATTTTCGACCAACAACCCGTGTGGAGGATTCAGCATCAGATGCTCAGATCTGATTTTAACAAGGAACTTTTACACATCACGGTTATACAAACAGAAGTGTGATGATCGGGAGCAGTGAACGCTTCTTCTCTCAGACCTGTTCCGTTCATGTGGATCTTAATAAGCTGATGAGAAGAATAAACCGTGGAAACAGAAACGATTGTTAGTGTGGCTCCGTCTGTTTTTTCATTAATGCCCACTTAAGCCGTAGAGTCCGTGAGTGTAGTTGACGCGTACTTCAATAAAAACTCCGTTCTCAATTTGTTCTGGTTTTTATCTTTTACTGAAGCTTTTCTTTGTTAAACAAATACGTAAAAACATAAACTTAAACAAGCACGGTCAAAAACTAGTGTGCTCTCCTGGCTCCACAGCTTCAACTAAAAGTCAAATAAGCACACGCAAGCTATTACATTTACAACCAATCAGAGGCCAGCGCTGTGGAGACATTTGTTCTTAGCCAATACAATGTTTCTGTTATAAATGGCTCTAACATAACCTGCCCCTAATTGACTAGGCTACTGGCATAGCAATTACCAAAATAAACACGTAGAGCCATTTGCTTATCCTAAGCAAAGCCAGAAAACATTCTTACAAGTTTCAAAGATGCATATTTCTATCCTGAACAGGTAAATGTCTGTATTGTGACCAGACTTCTTTGTTTATGCCACTGCCTCCTCCAAGAGGCATATCTTTGTAATGGGTCTCTCTAATACATTTGTCTTCGCCTGGACTCGGACACTGCGGACTGTCCCTTTAGAGTCTGGCAGTATCTTGACGATCTTTCCCATCATCCAGGAATTACGTGGAGCAGAAGAATCCACAATAAGGACAACATCTCCAAGGTTGAAATTCCTCCTTGTTGTGCTCCATTTTGTCTTTCCTGCAGGAGTGGCAGGTACTCCTGGGTCCACCTGCGCCAGAAGAGGTCTGCCATGTACTGAACCTGCCTCCAGCGGCGACGTGTGTAGAGGTCATCCCTTGAAAATATGCCTGGAGGAATGTTTGGTTGTGTTCTCATCTGTAGTAGGTGATTTGGGGTCAAAGCCTCTAAATCATTAGGGTCATTTGACGTTGTTGTTATGGGTCTATCATTGACAATGTTTTCCACCTCACATAAGAGCGTATGCAGTCCTTCGTCGTCCAGCCGCTGCTGTTTTAACAGGGCACTTAGCACCTTTCTGACAGTGCGTATCTGACGCCTCCCATACGCCTCCATGGTGGGATGCTGCAGGAGTGTTAAATATCCACTTAACTCCTCTTTTCAACATGGATTCTTGAATTTTAGACTGGTTCAGGTCTTTCAGCGCTTCCCGCAGCTCTCTCTCTGCACCAATAAAATTAGTGCCATTGTCTGAACGAAGTACAGACACTTGGCCTCTTCTGCACAGAAAACGACGTAGTGCATTAATACACGAACTGGTGTCGAGTGAGTGCGACACTTCTAGGTGGACAGCTCTGCTGGTTAAGCATGTGAAAATCACGCCGTACCTCTTTGCACTGCCACGACCTTTGCTGACCTCAAATGGGCCGAAAAAGTCCACACCACTGTTTGTGAAGGGTGGTTTATCTGGCAATAGCCGATCCTCTGGCAAGTTAGCCATTTTTTGTTCACCTGTCTTAGAGCGCAGTCTTCTGCATGTACTACACTCTGAGATCATCCTCTGTATTGCTGAGCAGGCTCTTGGTATCCAATACTTCTGTCTCAGCCGTGCAAGAACATAATTTCGACCTGAGTGTCCGGTTTCTTCGTGTATGTGCTGAAGGATAAGCTTAGTGAGCCAATCATCCTTGTGCAGGATAGCTGGGTGTTTGGCTTCCAGTGGCATGGCAGATCGGGCCAACCGCCCTCCTACTCTCAACACACCATTGTCTAAGTACGGATCCAGCTTGTAGATATGGCTATTTTTCTTCACGTTGCATTTTCCTTCTTGGAGGACTTTAATTTCCTCTACATATTTTTGTTTTTGGCGTAGGGAAATTAGTTCCAGTTCTGCCTTGGCAAGATCATCTGAGGTAAGCGTTTGTTGTCCCACGCTCTGCTTGTAACTGTGCATCCTTTGTTGCAGCAAAGCCGATGCCTTGAATGGATCGCTTTCACTGTGATTGATTATTTCTTGAAACTCCTTTCTCTTTTGCCTCAAGTTTCGCAGAATCTCTTTTAGGCGCAGGAGCCAAGCAGTTGCCTTTTTAAGTTTGTACCAAGTTGAGTAATGGTGCACCAACTGAGTGATTGCATCCACATTACCATCTGTCTGTGTAAGGAACACTTTGGCCGATCTTTTCACTTCTGAGTCTTCTTCTGCTGAGTGAATGGAGTGGTCCGGGCGTTCTGGCCATTCAGACTCGGACCCTAACAGGAATGTTGGTCCTTGTATCCAGTTTTCACTCTGTAGCAAGCCTTCAGCAGTTAGCCCTCTTGAAGCCTGGTCTGCAGGGTTGACTGCTGAGTTTACATACTTCCACTGTGATGGTCTAGTAGCTTCTTTGATGAATGAGACTCTGTTTGCCACAAACGTTTTATATCGAGCAGCATCGTTTTCAATATACTTAAGCACTGTGACGCTGTCCGTCCAGAAGATTGACTCATCTAGCTGTAGCTGTAGCTCATGTTGGAGCATTTTGTCCATCTTCACAGCTACTACAGCTGCTGTCAGCTCCATCCTCGGCACAGTGACCTGCTTGAGTGGTGCCACTCTCGACTTGCCCATCAGGAATGAAACGACTTTCTGTTCATTTTCATCAGTTAACAGGATATAAGATACTGTGCCATAACCATTGTTACTGGCATCCGAAAAGTGGTGGAGTTGTGATGATTTGATGGCACCGAATCCTGCAGGTTTGATGCATCTGCCAACACTGAAAGATGACAGCCTTTGCAAGCCTAATAACCACCTTTTCCATCTTCTCACTTGTTCTTCTGACACCTCTTCATCCCATGCCTTTTTCTCTTTACACAGTTCTCTTAGAAGAAGTTTTGCAGGTAAGATGAAAGGTGCCAAGAATCCCAGAGGGTCATAAGCTGAGCTTACAACTGCCAGAATTCCTCTTCGTGTGCATGGTTTTTCCTGCACGTCCACTTTGAGCTTAAACGTGTCAGACTGGGTGCACCACTGGACACCTAACGCCCTCTCCATAGGTAGCCGATCGCTGTCAAGGTTGAGATCTTTAACCTCTAATGCTCTGTCTTCGTCTGGAATTGACATCAGCAGTGCTCTTGAATTGCTGGTCCATTTGGTCAACTTAAATCCACCACTGAGGCACAATGCCTTTAGGTCTTTAGCAAGAGCAACAGCATGCTCGTCCGATGGCACTGAGATTAGACAGTCGTCAACGTAGAAGTTGTTTAAGATTGCCTCAACAGCTTCAGGGTTAGTGCTCTCCCTTCCGTCTTCAGCTGTCCTTCTTAAAGCATACGAGGCACAACTAGGGAGGAAGTTGCCCCAAACAGGTGTACACACATTTTGTATTCTGCTGGCTTTTGTTTCAGGTCGCCTCCCGGCCACCAGAGGAACCGCAACAAATCTGAATCCTCTTCAGGCAGTCTTACTTGGTAGAACATAGACTCTATGTCTGCCATCATGCCTACTGTTTCCTTCCTGAATCTGGTCAGCACCCCTATAAGGGTGTTCGTGAGGTCAGGTCCTTGAAGAAGCTCATTGTTCAGTGACACTCCCTGATATGATGCGGTACAGTCAAAGACGACTCTTAACTTCCTCTTTTGGGGTGGTAAACACCGTGATGGGGAATAAACCATACCCTCCCATCTCTGCCGTCTAACTGTTCTTCAGGAACTTTGGTTGCATATCCCTTTTCTAACAGCTCTCTCATGAAATCAGTATACTCCTTGTGAAAGTCAGGATTCCTCAGAAACTTCCTATGGAGACTTGTGAGGCGCTGTTCTGCTAGAAGTCTGTTGTCGGGCATTATTATGTCTTTGTCCTTCAGTGGTAATCCAATGCAGTAATGTCCGTTAACCAACTGTGTTCTTCTTTTCACTGATTCAAGGAACTGGTGGTCTTCATGTGACGGCTCAGCCTTATCATCATACCCTCGCTCTGGGAAGTCTGCATTGTACAGTTGAGTGAACAGGTTTTCCACGTCAGACACTGAGATGCGATTAACCGTGTGACTCAACATCTCTGGGTTCACTGAAGGCGCTGTGGTTTGTCTGAGAGGACCGTTAATTACCCAGCCAAGAGGTGTCTTCACTGCATATGGTCCATCACCTTTACTGTTTATTATCCGCAGAGGTTCACTGGCCTTGTAGGCATCAGCACCGATAAGCAAGCCCACTTCTGCTGCGATATGCACTATCACGCGAACATCATGCAGGTAAGGCCACTGTTCTACGCCCTTTGCAAAGGTATGTTCTCTTTTTCACCGGTATGCTGGGTTGAGTAAATGTTTGAGGAAGATCTATATAGCTCTCCTCTTCTAGACCACATACCTCCAAATCTGACAAGATATGAGAGCTCACCCTTTTTTCTGATCCCATAGTAGTCAACAGGAGTTCTGCTTTCTTTCCTCTCAGGTTAAGCTGCCGCATAACCTCTTGGTGCAAAAGGTTCCGGTACTTCCTTGGTCCAAGAATGCGTAGATCTGGATTACTTTGTTACTTCTTTTGGACTTTAATTTTACTGGTACAATGGAGAGGATGTTTTCTCCTTCACCTGCCCCAGTATCTCTACTACCTTCTTGTCCTGTCCCAATGAGCGCACTGGTGACTTCTGTGATGTCTGTGTTTTCCTCCTGTCCCGATAGGTCCGCATTGGTGTCTTTCACAATGTGCAGGATGCTTGGGTGTTTTGCTGAACAATGTCTGCACTGCACTCTCTTGTGACAATGTCTGCTCAGATGACCTTGTGTGAGGCAGCCAAAACACAGCCCTTTGGTGCTTAAGAATTTGATCCTATCTTTCGGAGTTTGTTCCTTTATCTTCTCACAGAATTCCAGGGCGTGGTTTTCCTGACAGAACATGCAAGGACTTTGAAAGGCATCAGCAGCATTGGCTGACTCAGGCCTCTTCGCATGAGCTTGGTGAGACCCCCTGTGTCCTCCGGCTGGTGCAGCGATCGTAGCAAAGCTGCTCTTTGGATTAGTTCTTTTACTGTTCATCTTTGGCTTCCCTTTACCTTCTATGCTGACATCTAGGATGTCCCCGAACAGCGGGTCATTGCTGACTTTGGCTTGCCAGTTGATGAAATCCACCAAATCAGAGAATCTGGCTCTTCTTCCGGTTCGTGTTTGGATTTCATAAGCTTTATGCCTCCACTGCTCTTTCATTTTAAAAGGAAGTTTTGAGATGACAGTCTTCATATTACTGGGGTTATCCATCTCCTCCATGAACTCGACGTCACTCATTGTGTTTCGGCATCCTATCAGAAACAAAGCATATGCATTTAATGCCTTCCTGTCTTCTGTCTTTATTTGTGGCCATTGTAGCGCCTTGTTTATAAAGGCTGTGGCAATTCGCAGTTCATCCCCATAGTGTTGTTTAAGGAGCCTCCTGGCTTCTCTGTAACCTTCATCTGGCTGCATGTGTTCACAGCTACGAACAAGGCTTTGAGGCTCTCCGCGAGTGAACTGCTGCAGGTAGAACAACCTATCTTGTTGACTCGCTGTCTTGTCTTCAACAGCCTGTTCGAAAGCTCTTATGAATGAGCGATAACTGAGAGGATCCCCTGAGAATGTTGGAACATCTCTGTGTGGGAGCTGCGTCCTGTTTTGCTGCTTAATTAGCATCTCTGTGATCTCATTTTGCCGCTGCATGACATCGGAGATTCCATCAGGAGTTGCTAGGCGTTGCGAGGGGTCTGGAGGTGCTGCTGATGATACATTTAATCTCTGTGGCAAAGCTCTGTGGGGCATGGTGCTGGTCTGAGTTGAAGGCTGCACACCCACTGATGCAGAAAATCTCACTCTTTGCAACTCATCATCCTCTTTATTAACATGATAAGTGTCCTTTAGATTTGCCGTGGGCTGGACCTTTGACCCATAGTACTCATTCATACCATCTTGACCATCCTCGTAGTCTGAGTATACCTTTATCTTGGCATCTGATGCAGAAATCTTGGCTTCCAGCTCTAACTGCTCTTTGCGTGCCTTTAAACGTGCTTCCTCCAGCTCGATGTCTTGTCTTTTCTTTAAAAATGCAGCTCGTGCACCAACAGCTCTTTGCGCTCTGCCTCTAGCTTCAAACGAGCAGAACTTGCACTGGATGCGTGAGAAGAATAACTGAGCATTGAGCTAGCTTTATTCTTTCTGCGTGTTTGACTGATGACCTCAGAGATACTATCACTTGGCTGTATATCATCATCATAAGTCTCATGATCAGCAGTACCACAGTCTTCTTCTTTTATGTCACTCAGGACCATTCCAATCCAACTCTCTATTTTTCGAACAAAGTCCTCAAAAGCCAGGCATTTGGGCAGATACCAATTACACTGGTCCTCTTGCTTATCATCGTCTTCAAGAAGCACTAACATTTCTGTGTTAAGTTTTTTAAACTCTCCAAAGTACTTTTCAAAGATAAATAATGCTTCTTCTTTAACCACTTCCACATTATTTTTATCTGTCATTAAGGTTTCAATCTCCTTCCTTTTACGAGTTAGCAAAGCCAGCTTACCCCTTCTCTCGTTCTTCAACCTTTTTATTTTTTCCTCCATAGCCTTTGTTGTGGGCTTTGGCGTCCTCTTCTGACTGTCTGTTGCGGTATCCATGTCTAGCGGTGGCCTCCAATTGAATGCACACAAACTGTCCTTTCTTTAGATGACAGCTTCTTCCTTCCACATATTTCCACATAAAGGTTATAATGTGTGCAAACCTTGTAGACGATCACTGCAGCGGAGTCGCCAGTCTCAGTTACGGTTATGGTTTTGTCACGGAGAAGTAGTTGCGTAACCAAGCCTGCGTGCGAGCGGCGCTGAAAGTCCGTACGTCTCTTTGTTAATCCTTAAAAGCGAGAGAGTTTCTTTCGGTACTCCTCTTCCTTTCCTTCTTCACGGAGAGTCCGTCCTTGTGCGTCGTACTTAACGAGCATAGTTTTTGACTAATGTTATTGTGGCTCCGTCTGTTTTTTCATTAATGCCCACTTAAGCCGTAGAGTCCGTGAGTGTAGTTGACGCGTACTTCAATAAAAACTCCGTTCTCAATTTGTTCTGGTTTTTATCTTTTACTGAAGCTTTTCTTTGTTAAACAAATACGTAAAAACATAAACTTAAACAAGCACGGTCAAAAACTAGTGTGCTCTCCTGGCTCCACAGCTTCAACTAAAAGTCAAATAAGCACACGCAAGCTATTACATTTACAACCAATCAGAGGCCAGCGCTGTGGAGACATTTGTTCTTAGCCAATACAATGTTTCTGTTATAAATGGCTCAGCTTAGCAGCTAAAACGCGTCACATCTTTAAACGTTACCGGTCAGTCTCTACTTCCGTTTTTATATTAGTTTATATTTTACTCGTGTTTTGACCATCCGGGGCCTAGTATAAGAATAAATTCAGCTAACGTAAAGTTCTAATGGTACAAATAAGTAAAATTAGCGTAACGCTACTAACACGGCTTCATGTTAACACCTGATTGTGGAGCTTCGCAAACCGCGGAACTAAAATTTCTCGGGTTAAACGTGCGTCTCTCCGGCTCTCCTTCGGCAGGTCGCTTCGATGGGAGCCGACCAGACGGAGCCGGAGGTGCCGGCGGACGCGGTGGGCAGGCGGGTGTCCTGCGGCGGGGAGCGAGCCACGGTGCGGTACGTGGGCCCGGTGCCGCCGACAGCAGGTCAGAGCCGGTTTGTCAGAGGGAGATTTCAGTTTAATCATCCACCGTCTCATTGTTCCACCTGTTTAGATTCAGCGGATACAGACCAGTCTGCTGTGGGTCTGTGTCCAGAGCTACTGACCCGGTTTGCTTCATGTGTAACTCACGGTCAGTCATGTTTGCTGGTCAGTCGTTGGTGTGGAGAGAATGTGGCATTAAAGGGAACAGCCAGATTGAGACTGATGGCGAACTGTCTTTATTTGTTTTGACTGTTTGAAGCTTTGGTAAAACTTAGTGTTTACTTGCTGTGTGATGGGTTAGGTCGCAGGCTCACACCCACACACGAAAAGTAGCCCGATGTTTGTGCTGTGCGTTCAGGGCTGTGGCTCGGCGTGGAGTGGGATAACCCCGACAGAGGCAAACATGGCGGCAGCCACGAAGGAGTCCGTTACTTTACGTGCAGGTACTCCTCTGACCACATGGAGCCACTGACAGGTGGATGTTGTGTCTCTGATAGTTTTCTCTCTTCTCTCTCAGACACACAACAGGAGGCTCCTTCGTCCGCCCAGCGAAGGTGAGCTTCGGAGTGGACTACCTGACCGCTGTGCGACAGGTGTACCAGGTTGACGCAGAGGAGGTGCTGAGTGAGGAGATCTCCATCTCCTCCAAGAAGCTGAAGTGGGGAACCATCAAGGAGCGCAGGTGCGATGCTGTTAGGGGGAAGAAATGCATGATGGTCTGTGAGAGCTGCGTCTGACGTCATGAAACAAGTCAGCGTGTTGTTTTTCTGTCTCTGTAGTTTTGAGAGTCTTCCATCAGTGTTACTGAGCCGCAGGGACGTGAACGGCCCCGGAGACGACGGAGAAATCAGGAAGACAACACCCAGTATCTTTCTGAGGAGACACTCAGGCCTCGTCTCACTCTGTGTCCTGTCGCTCGGGTGATGACCCGGCCTGGAGCAGTAATCGTTCCCCTGGTAACGGGCTGGCTGTGATAGCTGGTTGGTTGTTGGTAGCATGAATGTCTTTGTGCTCAGTGACACCTTAACAGCTGCAATCAGACGTCCAGTGGTTGGACCTGAGTGGGACTCTGCTGTCCCGCTGGGAGGACGTGACCGCCATTACCCAGCAGCTGGACAGACTGGAGGGACTTCAGCTCAGGTGCGGATGGACGGACGAGCGTGAGTGAGTGTGTGTGTGTGCGTGCGTGCGTGCGTGCGTGTGTCTGTGCGTGTGTGTGTGTGTGTGTGTGTGTGTGTGTGTGTGTGTCTGTGTGTGTGTGTGTGTGTGTGCGCGTGTGCGCGCGCGTGTGTGTGTGTGTGCGTGCGCGCGTGTGCGTGCGTGTGTGTGTGTGCGTGTGTGTGTGTGCGTGTGTGTGTGTGTGTGTCTGTCTGTGTGCGTGTGTCTGTGTGTGTGTGCGTGTGTGTGTCTGTGCGTGCGTGTGTGTGCGTGCGCGCGCGTGTGTGTGCGTGCGCGCGTGCGTGTGTGTGTGTGTGTGCGCGTTCTCCTGTCACTGAACGTTTCACCCTGTTTTATCATTTAGCTCCAACAGACTGAGTTTGCCCTCTGACCCCGCGGCTCACTGCCAGGCTTTCTGCAGCCTCAAAGTCCTCGCACTCAACAGCTGTGACCTCACCTGGGCACAGGTACACAACTCTGTACACAACACCACACACAACATACAACGCACATCATCATCATCAGGATCAGTTTAGAGATTCTTTCACGCTGACTTATCTCCACTGTCACAGGAAAAGTTTGTAAAATATACAAGTAGAATATATATACGTATAATTATATAACTATAGTAATGTATGTATATCTTTTTTATACTGATTTCTCTGAACACCTTGTTCTGTCTCTGCTGGTCTCTGCTCAGATCCTGGAGTGCGCCCCCATGTGGCCACAGCTGGAGGATCTCTGTGTGGAGGAGAACAACATCACAGAGCTGCAGAGGTGACGTCCTCGTTTACCTGACCTTCAGACTGCACCTGGTGTGTTTGTGTCCTCAGTCGTGGTCCGGACACCGAGTCCTGAACCTCTGATGTGTTTGATCTGTTTAAGGCCGGAGGGGCTGCTGCAGTCAGTGAGGAGTCTCAGCCTGTCCTCTAATCCTTTAGTGCAGGACAGCGTGCTCAGTATATCTGCTCTGCCCAGGTACTGTCCACAGCTGTGTGTGTGTGTATGTCTGTGTGTGTCTGTGTGTGTGTGTCTGTGTGTGTCTGTGTGTGTCTGTGTGTGTGTGTGTGTGTGTGTGGTGAAATGAACTGTTCTGTGCTGTTTGGTTTCAGACTGGAGCAGCTGAACTTGTCCAGGACCGGACTGTCTGTCATTCGGTTTGATGACGCTGCTCCTGGTAATAATGATGATGATGAAGTTTATTTATATGATGCTCATAAAAACCACAGATTACAGAGTTTTTTCCAAAGACGAAACGCAGAGGAAACAAAAAGAAAAGCAGAAAATAAACATGTTGCCTTTAAGTTAAGATTGTTCAGTGAAGCTCTTCTGATTTCTCACACATCATGTCAGAGACGTTGTGATGTGTTGGTGTGAAGCTGTCGATCGTCCAGTTTAAATGTTGAATCTTTGCTGTGTAGGATCTCACACATCCATGTTTCCAGCACTGAAGACTCTCAGCCTGGACCACAACAACATCACAGAGGTCAGTGTGTGTTCCAGCGCAAACACAAACACAACAAGCAGATCGAACTGGGACTGATCGATTTATCGTACAGAAGTGATCAGAAGCGGCGTGCTGCGCGCGCACAGGTCAGGCTAACGCAATCAGCATCACCTGCTCCACCTGCTGCTTCATTAGTCAAATGGCTTCAGCTGGAGCAGAAGCGGAGTGACGGCGTTTAATCCCCAGTAAAAACAGCTCGTCGCTCATTCGGCAGCGTTTCGGCTCTGAGGCCGCAGACGTGCAGCAGAAACAGGTTCTGTGCAACATCCAGCGGAGACACGAGCAGGTGTTTGTATGACGGAGAAGTTCCGGTGAGTCCAGCGAAAACAGGAAAATAACTGCAGCTGCTCAGTGAATTTTCCGTCAGGTCTGTAAATGTGACTGTTCATTGTGAATGTTACACTGAAGCTCCTTCTGATCTTTTATTTCAAAAGTTTCTGATGTTAAAAACTTGATTTACTTGTGACGTCATAATCACACAGCTGGATTTTCCACATGTAATAAACTCAGGTGGTGTGTTCACATGCTGAAGAGACGGACATGTTCTCTGGACAGTGCTGAGCAACATGAGGTTAAAGGGACACGGACGTGTTCTCTGCTGTCGACAACTACAAACAAGATGCGTTCAAAGCATGGCAGCGTAAAGTCGGTTCATTACATCTCTCTCTCTCTCGCTCTCTCTCTCTCTCTCTCTCTCTCTCTCTCTCCCTCTCCCTCTCTCTCTCTCTCTCTCTCTCTCTCTCTCTCTCTCTCTCTCTCTCTCTCTCTCTCTCTCTCTCTCTCTCTCTCTCTCTCTCTCTCTCTCTCTCTCTCTCTCTCTCTCTCTCTCTCTCTCTCTCTCTCTCTCTCTCTCTCTCTCTCTCTCTCTCTCTCTCTCTCTCTCTCTCTCTCTCTCTCTCTCTCTCTCTCTCTCTCTCTCTCTCTCTCTCTCTCTCTCTCTCTCTCTCTCTCTCTCTCTCTCTCTCTCTCTCTCTCTCTCTCTCTCTCTCTCTCTCTCTCTCTCTCTCTCTCTCTCTCTCTCTCTCTCTCTCTCTCTCTCTCTCTCTCTCTCTCTCTCTCTCTCTCTCTCTCTCTCTCTCTCTCTCTCTCTCTCTCTCTCTCTCTCTCTCTCTCTCTCTCTCTCTCTCTCTCTCTCTCTCTCTCTCTCTCTCTCTCTCTCTCTCTCTCTCTCTCTCTCTCTCTCTCTCTCTCTCTCTCTCTCTCTCTCTCTCTCTCTCTCTCTCTCTCTCTCTCTCTCTCTCTCTCTCTCTCTCTCTCTCTCTCTCTCTCTCTCTCTCTCTCTCTCTCTCTCTCTCTCTCTCTCTCTCTCTCTCTCTCTCTCTCTCTCTCTCTCTCTCTCTCTCTCTCTCTCTCTCTCTCTCTCTCTCTCTCTCTCTCTCTCTCTCTCTCTCTCTCTCTCTCTCTCTCTCTCTCTCTCTCTCTCTCTCTCTCTCTCTCTCTCTCTCTCTCTCTCTCTCTCTCTCTCTCTCTCTCTCTCTCTCTCTCTCTCTCTCTCTCTCTCTCTCTCTCTCTCTCTCTCTCTCTCTCTCTCTCTCTCTCTCTCTCTCTCTCTCTCTCTCTCTCTCTCTCTCTCTCTCTCTCTCTCTCTCTCTCTCTCTCTCTCTCTCTCTCTCGCTCTCGCTCTCTCTCTCTCTCTCTCTCTCTCTCTCTCTCTCTCTCTCTCTCTCTCTCTCTCTCTCTCTCTCTCTCTCTCTCTCTGTCTCTCTCTCGCTCTCTCTCGCTCTCTCTCTCTCTCTTTCGCTCTCTCTCTCTCTCTCTCAGTGGTGTGTAGTGGACGAGCTGGCTAAACTTCCCAGTCTGGTTCAGTTTTCGTGTCGCGGTAACAAACTGGTGAGCAGCGATGGAAACCCCAAAACAGCCCATCAGATGCTGATCGCCAAACTGGGACAACTGGTCGTCCTCAACAGCTGCGAGGTGAGATGAGCCTGTGTGTGTTTGTGTGGGTGCGGGTGTGTGTGTGTAAGAGCGCGCGCGCTCAAGCTGACCCGTTGCCATGGTTTCCATCAGATACACCCCGAGGAGAGGAGGGGGGCGGAGCTTGACTACATCAAGATGTTTGGATTGGAGTGGTTGAAGGCAGGTGGGCGGAGCCAGCCCAGCGCCCAGTTCACCTGTCGGCACCCCCGCTACCAGAGCCTCATCCACAGTAAGTCACACTCACACCCACAGCAGGTCGCAGCTCAGAAGGCTGATCAGTGACTGTACTGACATCTAGTGGCAGCTACAGGAAACTGCAACAGACACGTTCTCCATGACCTGCAGGGCTTTTCACAAAATTCAGTGGTCGTCTCAAACTCAGCACTGAAGCTCCGGCAGTTTAACATAGAGCCAAAGTTCAGAGGCCAAAAAAGACTCAGTTATTTTAGTTTTCCCAGAACACAAACGAACAGAGTCGCTGTTAAATGACTGACAGATGTGCTGTGATGATCAGTCAGTGCTGAGGCTGCTGATGAAGATCGTCTCATTCTGTTTTTCAGAGTACGGAGCTCCAGAGGAAGGAGAGCTGAAGAAGCCGGAGCCGTTTGCTCTGAAAAATCAGCTGTTGAGTGAGTTCAGCTCTTTCTGCTTCCTGTTCTCTGATTGGCTGATATACACAGGACACGGATAAACATTAAACTGCAGATTTCTCATTTCCTACCTGAGTAAAAGTGCAGCAGGTGACACTGTCCTTGTCCCCCCTCACCAGAGATCACCTTTGTGTTTCCGAATGATGCCGACCGGACGCCGATTGAGAAGAAAATTCCAGGTGAAACAGCTGATTTGACTGAGACTGAACAGTCTCAGGATAATTATCTCACAGCTTTACCATGTTTGAAAATCGTTCTCAGCTGAGTTAAAGAGCGTGTGCTCTGTTCTGCAGCTACCATGGTGGTTCAGAAGGTGAAGGGGCTCCTGTACAGGCTGCTGAAGGTTCCTGCTGCAGATCTGAAGCTCAGCTACACCAGCCCCAAGGTAACAGCTGCTCGCACACCGCTGCACTCACACTATGGTAAATGGACCCTCAGTAAACACTGATGTATTTTTTACAGTATAACTTCAGCCTTTAAACAACATTGGAGCAGATCAGTCTGGTTTCTGAGGACTCTGAGTGACACAGTGTCCCTCCTCCTGGTCTGACTCAGCATTTGCTGATTGGACGTTCATTTGTCCTTTGTCCTCGTGCTCTCTGTTGATGGGTAAAATGTTATGTTCTCTCTAGATGGTGGGGACAGAGTTTGAGATTGACAGCGACCTGAAGACTCTACAGTTTTACTCCATAGAGGATGGAGACCAGGTGCTGGTCCGCTGGTCCTGACCTGGACCAGGGGCTGAAGAAGCAGTGTGATCCAGGACAGAAGGTACTTCTGTGTTAGACTGAGATCCAGCAGCAGACTGTGGACGCCGTCCACCTCGGTCCCTGTTGGAGAGGACGCACGGACTCACACTGAGAGGTGGAACAGTGACTCTCAGACTGGATCTGATGGCACATGGAGAAAATCACTGTCCAGAATAATACACGGCAACGCTCCACTTCCTTTATGGATTCTATTTATAATCATCACAGAATCACAAGCTCAGCTGTACACCTGCAGAAACAAGTTCAAGGATAAATAAATAAATGGTAAATAAACAGACGTGTCAGCCTTGTTTCGTTAATGCTGATCCTTTGGTTTGAGATGGAACAGTTTGAGTTGGTGGGTTCAGACAGAGCAGGAAAATCTGTGGAAACTCCCTGTTCACATTTCAGCTTAGACACGTTACAACTGTTAATGTGTAATAAACCGTTTCAGACCAGTATTATCATACAGGTGGTTTCTGGTCATTTCATTTAACCCAGCACAAAAAAAATGAAGATGTTTCCTCGACTCAGCAGTTTTACTAAGTGTCCCGATCTTTATCGACTTCCCTCTGCTGAAGAAGGCTGTGAGATACAGTCAGAAACTCTGGGGAAAAACAAGTGAAGCTTGAGTTTAGATTTTTCCATAGATGTTTTTTTTTTCTTTGTGGTTAAAAAGTTCTACAAAGCTGAACTTAATACATGTGGAGTATCAATAGCTCAATCACACATCTGTTTGCAGGTGAACACTAAGACCACCAGAGGGCAGCAGAACATATGTCCAGTGCTGTGTGTGTGTGTGTGTGTGTGCGCGCTGGGATAGGCTCCAGCTCCGCCGCGACCCTACACTCGTAGACTACACTTACAATGAGTTAAATAATAATTTGGAAGTTACAGCTGCACTATGTCAGTAAAACAGAAGCTGAGTGATTCAGCAGCTGACTGATTGTCAAGTGGAAACTCGATAATCGATTGGTAATCGAATCAGGAAACTGGACCGACTAAACTTCCCTATATACATGTAACAGACAGAGCTGATAGGATATGAAAGAGGACGTTAGCACAGTAATAATCCTGCTTTCTGTTCAGTCCCCTCAGGACCATGGAGGACATTTAGGACGTGTCTCAGGATGTTTTTGTCAGGACGTCTCTGTCCTTAACTCTGTGTCTCTGTTTGACTCCACTGCACTGTCTGCAGCTGTCCTCCATGATGGAGGAGCCAGGGGCCGCCTCACCTCCCAGGCTGCAGAGGGTGAGTGTGGCTCTCAGTGATTTCAGTGGAACAGAGCTGTGCTGCCTCTGACTCTGCTCCTCTCTGTGGAGGATTCACTCCCCATGAAACACAGCAGACTGATGTATTTAAAAAAGGTTTTATTGAGGCTGTTAGTTTTCCCTCTGGCTTAACATAAGGCACAATATTGTGTCTGAAGCTTCTCCAGCAGTAATTTCAAAAAGCCGTTTCACTCAGTGTTTGCTTTGGTCAGTGTCGTGTTGCTGTCCTGCTGGACTGAGCCTCCCTGATGGGTTTTCAGTTAACAACAAAAAAACCTGAGCTGAGTTTCCCAAAGCCAACGTTCCTCCAACCCGCGTCATTTACTGAGTACAGGGCTGAAGCTAACGGCTATTTCAGTCAAATGATCCATTGTTTTGTCTCTAAATTGACAGGAAAACAGCACAAAATCCAAAGATATTTACTGTGGTGACAAAGAACAGCATCAGATCTTCACATCTGAGAAGCTAAAAACTGTAAATGATTAACTGATTGTCAAAAAAACAGTTGCTGATTATTTTTCTGTTGATTGGCTGATCAATGATTTCAGCTCTGTGTCACCGCTTTCAGATTTCATACATGAAAACCTGGGATTCCAGTCAGGTTCTGACCTGCTGTGTGATGCAAACAAAGATGGCGGCACCGTGGTCATACAGTCACAGGGACAGTGAAGGGTCAGGTACAGACCAGAGGGTCTTGCTCACAAGAAAATGTTTCAGGACAATTTATGGAAAAAGTAAAACAGTGAGATTTATATCAGCTTCTAAATTCAGTACTGCTGCAGCAAAGTGCCATTTTTGTTTGGATCAAAAAATATAGGAAATAATCAAATTAAGATTTAACAATTAATGGCATTTAAATTTGAATTTGGTGCAGGTCCTGAATGTAAATGTTTACATGAGACGCACATACAGCCCGACAACCTGCACACACCTTCAGTCATCATCAGGTAGATCTCAGGCTAACATCAGCACCATTTAAAAAAAAAAAAATAAAAATAAAAAAATCAGAGTAATGTCTGTATCAGGTAATTATTTACACGTTCATATAAAAATCCACTGAGATTCAGCACAAACAGAATAAATCTTGTATTAAAGTTTTTCAGCCCTCACTAAACTTACTGAGCATGCTCAGAAAACACTACTGTAATTTAATCATATAGGATGATGAAATACAGAATAATTTATTTCCCAATGAAAAACCTTATTCAGCTTCATTAATCTCCCCAGTTTTACTGTTGTTCAGCTGATCTGAGATCTGTGGAGTCAGGAAACCTGGGGGAGATTCTTCATTTTTAACTGCACACGACAGATCGAAGTGTTTTTTATCTGAAACTACGTTTTCATTTTCAGAAACTTCACTAGAATAATATCTGATTGTTTCTCACGTTTTTCTTTCAGACGTCTGTAAGAAATCAGCGAGTTTTACATAAAAAATACAAAAAACAAAACCTGAAGTTCATCAGTCAGAACCTGATCACGTGCTGCTCGAAAAGATCAGAAAGCAGATCTGAACTCGGCAGGAACAGGAAGTAGGGTCTCACCTGAAGTGTGACATCATAAACACAGTGAGGTCTGAAAAGCTTTCAAAGGCCAAAAACATGTAAAACTGAAATCACCGCAGAAAAGTTCAATTCAAGTAAGAAAAGTAGAAAACGCTAAAACCCAGATAGTGTTTTTGTTTAGTTTTTTCTCTCCCGGCAGCCGCAGCGTCGCCGTCGCTCCGCCCACTCACAGGTTTCTCTCCTCACATCGAGCATCGGCGGCGTCCGGGCAGCGGCAGGTGAACCCGCCGAGCCGCGGCAGGCACAGGTGAGAGCAGCCGCCGTTGTTGGCGCAGTAGTTAAAGGCTGAGAGGGAAGAGAAGGGAACAGTGATTAACACCAAGGCAGCGACTTTAAATCACATCCTTTGGAATCTGTATCTGTAGTTCAGGGTCATCACCACTGAAACTAACCCAACTGATCACATGTCTGCTCAGAGCCAATCAGAGACACAGATCAGCACCTACATCTGTCCTATTGTCCATTCTTTTTAAAACGTCCTGTGGGATTGTGAACATGTGGAACATATGTGTGGAAACTCCCTCCAACGCTGTCGTCTTTGTTCACAGATCAGAAACACGCTGCCAAGTTAAACAGAGATGCTGAGTGCGGCTGCAGCGTGAGGAGGAGGAGGAGGAGGAGGAAGAGTTCCTCACCGGCAGCTGAAACTCATCAACCCGTTAATGTTACAGAGGAAGCAGCAGGTGGACGCAGACACTGAGGCTGGGTCTCTGTGTGGTTCAGGGCTCGGAGCCAGCTGTGAGTCTCCACGTCCACAGCTGGTTTCCCTGAGGCCACTGCACCGCAGAGTTCCCACGCTTCTATCATGTACTGTAACGTTTCATCGAACGGAAAACGAGTCATACCTTGTGGACACTGCGTGGGCGTCGTGGTGATGCCGTACAGCCGAGACCGTTTCTGTGGCAGAAACTCTTCCGTCTCTTTGAGTGAGTGACGGTCCACGGCGACCACCGCCTCCCTGTGTGACAGCCCAGAGAGACAGTCCCGTAAACATTTAGCTCAGACCACACAGCGGCGTTACACCACCTTCTGATGAACACCACCGTTAAACACACTGTTTCCCGTTCACTCAGCCTGTTAATGGAAACGTGACTGAAGGTTTGTGGTTTTTATTTCTGAGAGAAGCAGCAGCAGAGACTTTATGGAGCGTTTGATGAAACTTATTACTGCTGAGAAGCTGTCCACTGTGTGGACGAGTGTCTCTGTGTGTCTGTACCTCCTCCAGTCGGTGTAATACAGGTTCCTTCCAAACGAGACCAGAGCGAAGGGGTACTGGATCCCGTCCACGATCTGCCGCCTCAGCCGCCGGTGAGGATCCATACACTCCACCTTACGAGTTCCTGCAGAGCGGCGAAGAAATGAGCGGTGAGGACAGACGGTTTCACTCTGAGTGTGAGGAAGGTCACTTACACCAGGTGCTTCTCACCTGCGTCGGCCCAGCACAGCTGCTGGTTGTCGGGGTCAAAGGTCAGACCGTTGGGAAGCCCCAGGTCATCATTCACCAGGACGGTCCGCTCTGTCCCGTCCATGTTGGACATCTCAATTTTCGGGCCGTCTCTGTTCCAGTCTGCCCAGTACAGCCGCCTGAAGCCAAGAGAACCAAACCAGTTAGAACAAACCGCTGCTACCCAGTTTTAGCCCCACCACTATATTAGCCCCTCCCCCTCAACGGCGGCGCCCCGCCCCCATTTTATTCTCTCTACAGCTCCAGATCACAGAAGTTATTTACCTTAGACGAAATAAACAGTCACGTGTTATTTATCTTATTTACAGGACAGCATTTCTGTACATGGACACGTCACAGGTGAGCACGCCCCCACCTGCGCTCCCACGGAGGTGAAGACGCAGCGCTCGCGCTCCTGTGAGATCAGCTCTGTTATTGATGTGGATCCAAACGGAGCCGGTTTCTCTGGGACTCACCCGTACGCTGGGCTGGTGACGATGGGTCGAGGGTTGACCAGGTCGGTGTCGAACAGGACTCGGCGCTGGCTGCCGTCCAGCTTGGAGACCTCCACGGTGTCTCGCATGGAGTCGGTCCAGAAGAGGAGACGGGACACGTGGTCGATGGCGATGCCCTCAGGACTCTGCAGCTCTGCAGACGGGAGACATGATTCACGCACTCATTGACTGACAGTCACCGACACTAACTGTGCTCATCAAACTGTCTGTGTCTCTGTCTGTGGTACCTTTAGTGATGACCGGGATGATGTCCCCGCCGCTCAGACTGGCCTTGCTGATCGCCGGCCCGGTGATGTCGGTCCAGTAGACCATCTTCTCCACGCAGTCGTAGGCCACGGCGATCACCACCCGGTCCTGCGGGGAGACACAGGAGGAGACAGACGCTTTCATTCATCTGGAGACGTTTTCAAAGAGTCTTCTGTCCGAAGTGACGGAGTGTCCCGCGACCCGTGCGGCTCCAGGACGCCGACACTGACCGATGAGTTCCGGCTCCACAACAGAGAGAGAGGAGCTCTGATGCTGAGCTCTGCTGAGAACAGCGCGAGGACTGTTTCTGAGGAAAGACGCTGTAACTGACGAACAGTGGCGCGCGCTGTGTTCAGCGGCGTTACACACACGTGTGGTTACACAACGGCCATTACTGTCACGTGTTCCCAGCTCTGTCTGTGTCTCTGTCTGTCTTTCTCTCTGACATCCAAACGCTCGTGTGATGTGCTGCCCTCACCGCGCGCCCCGAGGCCAGATAACACCTGTACTCCGGTAAAGCGCGCGAGGCTCCACTTTATTTGCTTTTACCTAAGTCACACACACACACTGTGAATCACCTGAAGCTGGAATACAACACAAATCAGTATCTGCACAATAAACAACAGTACACTGCGCAAAATCCACTGCGGCTAGCAAACTAAATGATACGCAAGTTAGCTCGTTCGTGTGGTAGCTGCTAACACAGCATGCTAACAACACAACACACCACTCTGTTAGTACTGTGTGAGTGAAGTTTCCAGGCTGAAGCGCGAGCAAACACATTAACCAGCCTCACGCGCACGTGTCCACCTCGCTGACCTCACCTGTTGGCTGCAGTAACGAGCGGAGCGGCAAAGATCCGAGTTAGAACATTAACAGAGAGCGCTCACTCTGTCACTGTTTCCAAAAACCAACAAAAGGACAGAACGCGAAGCACAATTCCCACTAAAGTTAAATATATTTTACCTTTTTAAACTTCTAAACTTCAGATTTTATTTTTAACCTGTAAACACAGCGCACCGTGTTGGACGGCAGACAGGTAAACGCAGCGTCAGCAGGCAGACAGCCCGGTTAAAGTCTTACAGGGATGTGCAGCAGAGGTTTGGCCTCCTCCTTCTTCATGCTGTATCCGTCCAAAGGAACGTGTTCGATTTTCCCGCTCTGAGCAAACAGCAGGTGTGTTCCCGGAGCCACGGGCTGAACATCCGGCCGCGGCGTCGGGCCCACCGGAGGAGGAGTCACTGCCTGGTTGATACCTGTGAGCAGAGGAAAGTTGTCAGCTGATGGTTCGTGTGATTTTATGGTGGGGACAGTGTTTGTGTATGGACACTGTAAGAGACAGAGACGGTCAGAGGACTGAGCGGACTCACACAGAGGGGCGCTGCCGGGTCCGGTCCTGGTGTTGGGGATCTCCTGACCGTTGGCGTCCACACACCAGCACTGTCCGATGCCGGCGTGGCACTGCGTGGGCTCGTAGGCTCCGTGTTCGTCACACTGTGGGACGTACAGACCCGCGGCCGGACGGGGACGGAAGAGGGAGAAGAGACCGGAGGCTGAGGCGGCGGAGGCCTGGGCGCTGTCTCTGTGACGCTCGCACCGAGTCTGCTCCCGCTCTGAGGACACGAAGGACAGGACATGTGTCGGTCCCAGCTTTTCAAATGTGAGGATATAACACTTTAACTTGTTTTATGTTATTGATCAGTTAATAATTTCACCAGTAATTAATAATAAAGTATTAATAATAATAAACGAAGCATTTGTCGCTGTCCTCCTAATTTAATTTCACTTCATGTGAAACGTCCTCCCTCATGAGACAGACAGATTTTTGTACGTGGCAGCTGCAGATGAACGTGTGTGAGCTGTGGACAGAACCACAGAGGCCCTTCATCTCTGCGGTCACATCCAGGGGCCACGGCCACATCTGGAAGAGCCTGCGCTCTCTTCACACTCTCATCCTCCAGGGTATCTGCTATCTGCGAGACGAACCAGCCATAACAGCCCTGTCCTGAGAGACAGTGTCCTCACAGACCCACGGCTGCTCCCGACAATCAGCCAAAGACAAACCACGAAAACAACAAGACGACCCTGAGAGAGGGGCGAAGATCAAAGACAGGCCGTCGGGACAAAGACAGACAGAGCTGCTTACAGTAAGAGACGCTGTGACAAGTTTTGACAGGGGACAGTAAATGATGCCTTTCAGAGGCCAAGCTGCTCATAAAGAGGAAGAAAATATGACAAAACTCTGGAGCAGAGGAGCGAAGCTGTAATTAGCTCTCAGCTCCCAGAGGCTGACACCTGGAATCACTGAGGGAGTCTGCAGCTCTGGGCCGACGCCAAACCACCGACAGACAACAACAACAACAACAACAACAACAACAACAACAACAACAACAACAACACACAGACACAAAAACCCAGAGGCGTAAAATCAGTGAACAGAGTCTGAATATGAAAAATCAGGTCGGGACGCAGAAGAATCGACTTCAGAAAATCTCAGCGCAACAGTTTGAACAAAGCAAAGGTGTGAAAACAAAGTCAGGTATCCTCAGGTTGTCATGGTTATGGTTCATGACCCTGAACAGACCTGTGCACGCAGCTGTGCGTCACCCTGTGTTTGTTTGGTCTGACGCTCTGATAAACCGCGTCCTTCACCTGGTCTCAGCCTTCAGCTCCGACATCTTACAAACACAAATGTTTATACTCTGCAGAGTTTCCAGCTTCCATTAGTCTCTGAATGTCTGTGGAGCCACGTTCAGTCTGCACGAGCTGCCACACGCACGCACGTCTGAAACTTAAACAGCCAAACGCAAACAGGAGAATCTGATGTTACATGTTTTAACCCTTTCACTTCACCCTGCATTTCTCCCGCCCAGGTGGTTTGAGCAGGTACGGAGGAGTCTGACGTCCCAGCCTACCTGAGGACGTGGGACTGCACTGGAATCCGTCGCCGTGGAAACCAGGACGACACTGGCAGGTGTAGGAGCCATGCGTGTTGGAGCAGAAGGCGTCGCGGTGGCATCGATCCTGCTGACACTCGTCTACGTCTGAGCAGACAAACACAAACCACAAGGATGGAGTCAGAACACACACACACACACACACACACCTGATCAACCGAACCCCGTGAACTCACCCCGACACGCCCGGCCGTCACCCACAAAGCCCGGCAGGCAGGAGCAGACGTAGGCCGAGCCTCCGGTGTAGCTGCACACGGCTCTCTCAGAAACGTCACAGTCGTGACTTCCTCTCTGGCAGTGATCCACCGGACGGTTCTCCGCTGCAGGACCGGACAGAAAGCATGAGACACACTGAGGACACGGGGAACCGCGGGTGTCACGTGTCACCGTGGCGGGAACAAAAACCTTTAATGTGTCGGCTCGAACACCTGAACTGTCAAAGAGATGATGCTTTAATACATGATCTGATTTTTGTTACTGGAGAAAAAATGAATTCTGCTTCAATCAGAACCACGAGGTTCTTTTCCACTGGTTTCTGATTCTATGTCCACAGGCGCGTGAGACTCTGTGGGTTTTGGGGAAACTCAGATTCCTCCGGCAGGTTCGTAACTTTCCTCGCGCAGTGATTGGTCGGATCCGCGGAGGTGTGAATGAGTGACACTGAGGGCACAAACAGTTTTCCCACAATGCTTTGATCATTAGAGACACAACCTGTGTGAAAATGACTGAACGTGTTTCTGTAATTTTGTGTGAAACGTCTTTAATGGTAAAGTATGAGACACCAGATGTTTCTAAACTTTCACAGTCCCACAGAACCTTTATTGTTTATGTCTCTTGGCGGAGTTTATAACATCTGTATGTGCAACAACGCACTGTTCAAACAAAGTCACACACAGGAACTACACACTCACAGCTGTCACACACACACACACACACACACACACACACACACACACACACACGTAAACATACCGATGCAGGTCCGTCCATCGCTGGCGAACACGAAGCCGCTCAGACACTCACAGCGGAACGTTCCGGGCTGATTGCTGCAGACGGCGTCGGGTCCACAGACCCGGGGAGTCTCCCTGCACTCGTCAATATCTGTCAGCAACACATCAACATGTTCTGAAAGATTTCGGGAAGTTATATTACTGTAAAAGCCGCTGACGAGTGATCGTGGAAGAATCATCTAAATATGTAGAAACACCGGAGGCAGAGAGGAAAGCCGGACCATTTCAGTTCAATGTTCATTTCACATTAAACATCGTGTAAATCTCAGACTAAACATTAAAGGAAAACTCCGTCTTTCATTTTCAGTCACTGACAAAAAAATCCGACTGAAACACTTTGGGTGTGAACGTTCATCCTCGACCTCTGCAGGAGAAGTTTGACAGAACAAACACGCCACTTCCTGTCCAGTAAGTGGCGCCTTGAGTCTCAGAGCAGGGCCATAGTAATATAAGTGGTGGTAAACTAGTGTTTTACATACAATGAGACAAGAGTGCGTAGTTTTCTAAAAGCTGTTTACTCTGCAAAGAATAAAATTCTGGAAAAGAAACTGTTTTTATCCTGAAACAGTCGAATCTGAGGTCAGTGACGTACTGACGTCGGTTGGACCTGCACTGAGTTCTGTTCGTGCTGCTGCACATTTCATGTTTTCTGTTTGAAGTTTCATTTATTTATTTATGATCCAAATGATCCAAAGACACACATTTATTTTTCACCATGAACTTCACCACTTTCCACACGTACAGCTCTGAGGTGTGAGGTTGTGTTACCGTGGCAGTAGCGTCCGTCTCCGGCGAAACCAGCAGCACATTCGCAGGTGAACTGGAGACCTTCACCTGGTCTGCACACGGCGTTGATGTCACAGCCGTGTCGGCCGGTGAAGCACGGATTCTGCTCTGGGAGACTGCCTGTCAGAAAGAAAAACAAAAACACGTCAGAAAGGAAATGAGACACACCACAAACTCCACACGTAAGTGAACCAGGTGTGAACAAACGTGGCCTGAGTCTGTCTCAGTTTCTGTGATGCCACATGTCTGAACCTTCTCCCTCTGACCCACAAACCCTGTGGTAAAGATCCTGACCTGAGCAGACCAACATTCTGGACCCGTGACAACCTCTGGTTTGGCTTCATGTGGTGTAGTTAGTTGGGATATCACTCAGACCCAACTGGAACCAGTACTTTGGGAGGACAGAGCTGCCTGTTCTCGAATGTGCTGATGTGGATTTCAGACCCAGAAACAAACACAGCGTCTGACGACAGCTCAGGCAGTTTAAACTCACGTCTCAGCTCTGAAAGTCCCGTCCGCTCAGTGTCTGAGGACTGTTCTGTCCTGCTGCCGCTTCCTGTTGCTACCAACAGCAACATCACACAAGTCTCCACAGAAAATAACCTGACCACAAAATTCCACCTTTAAAATCTTAATCTTTTTTTTACATTTCAGTGAATAAAGAATCCTCCATCACACGTTCCCTACGCCCAACGCCACGTCTCCAAATACACCGTTTAGTTTAAGTTTAACCAACAAACTGTTGGAGCAAACAGTGTCTTCCTGGTTTTCCACTGTAGTTTAACTGAATATTTTTGGTCGGAATAAACCAGACATAAGAGGACGTCCCGCTCTGCTGTGGGACAGTGTCAACATTCTTCACTGTTCTCTCATGTTTCATGGAACAAATGATTAACCGAGAAAACAACTGTCACATTAGTTGAACATAAAAATCATTATTATCTGCAGCCGTAGTTAATCAACCGATCGTTTCAGCTGTTGTGATTCAGGCAGAGTCTTCTTGTTCCCATCATGCAGCTGAATGTTGGAGCTCCGTGTTTGAGGTTTCCTCCTCACAGGAAACACGACCCAGATGTTCCACCTTTTGCCATCAAACTCCAGCTGAGCTGTGTTTGCTTGTGTAACTGTAAGCGCCTGAGCAGCGCGTCAACAGCCCCCACCTGTGCTGTTACCTTTAACCCTCCCTTTCATTTAAAAAAAAAAAAAAAGAAGATTGTCCTGGTGCCCTTCCCCCCGGATCTCCTCCCCACTGTGGCCTGAGGCTGGTATCTCCATGACCTCTTCCACTGACCTTTACCCCCTGCCAACGCTCTCACAGCCTCTGCAGCTTACAGCTGAGGAAATATAGCCCCTACCACCAGATTACTGTTTATCTTTCTTTGATGTCCCACTGCAAACACCAGCGAGGCACTAAAGGAGACTCGTTCCAGAGCATTCCTCTGAGTCACAACAAACCTCTTTACTCTGACCTGACGGACAACGGGACGCACGAAATGCTTCCTCATTATCGATTGGTGAAAGTTTCTTGATTCATTCTTTGGTGGATAAAATGTCAGAAAAATGTCCGTCCCAAACATCTTGTCTTGCCCAAAGACATTCAGTTTACCGTGACAGAAATCTTCATACAGTATCTCAGAATCGACTAATCCACTGATAAGCTCGTCAAAGCAGAGCTAAAAGTCAAAAGTTTGACGTGATGTTAAGGCTTAATGTTTTTTATATTTTAGATAGTTTCCTCTTATTAATGAGATTCAGTCATTTAGATCAGGCCTGTTTCTCTTTGAGGAGAATTCATCCAGACCTCCTGAGGCTCTACATCCTGCCCCATTTTTAAATAAAGTTTCATCCATTTCAGGCCTGCAGAGCTGTTTGAACTCACTGTGGACGGAGCCGATCTTGTTGCTCATGGCGTAGCGGATTAGATGGTTGCTGGCGTCGAACATCACAAAGATCTGATCCACGCTGAGCTGCTGGGTGGCTGGTGCTGCCTCGGCGGCCTCGTCGTGTGGGCAGCTCTGGAAGGTGACAGTCTGACGCCACTGGTAGCTTCTGGTCTGGACAGAGCCGTCAGGGGAAGTGATGGTGTAGTCGCGGTTGGAGGAGGAAGTGATCACTGGAAGGACAGGAAGCAGAATGAATACCCCAGCGCAGCAGAACGCTGCTGCACCACCTTGGTTTTAGTTCCAGTCGTTAATCGTTCTTACAGTTCCTGTCGTACTGGTAGATCTCTTTGTACGGGTTGATCTGGACGGAGGATCCCAGCGGGATGGCGGGCACACGTCCCTCCAGCTCCGTGCTTACCACCAGGTGGTCATGTTCGTCGATTCCTTTAAACTGCTGCTTGATGCTCAGACGCTCATTTCCAGGCTGGAAGATCACCTCGGTTTGCCGGGAAAACACGCCACCTGCATGGATGTGAGAGAAAACACCGCCAGAGACACATTAACCCATGTGTTTGTATTTCATCTACTTTGACCCAGACAGGCGGCAATTAGCACAACAATCAACAACTCGTCTCTTCACCAATTAGACTGAAGCCGTTCTGGTAGCCTGGCTGCTCCAGGGCGAAGGCCCAGCCAATGACGCCTCCCAGGGAGGACAGCGGTTGCAGGGAGGGGCCCACGCTGTCAGGGATGTTGCTGATGGCCACATAGGCCCGTCCATCATTGGCCACCACGTATGAGTGCAAGTCGTTGTTACTGAGCACCGTGGGTGAAGGCGAGTTGCCCACAAACACTCGGCCATTCACCTTTCCATTCATCCTCTGTGGTTTTCCTGGAAATCAACAAAGATTTGATAATTAGTACAGAAGTTGTGTAGTTCTACTTAAACAGCCACTAACAGAGCAGTGAGTAAAGTACACGTCAAATATTCTCCAGTGCCAGTGTTTCAGGTGTGAAGAACTGCTGCTTGTCTTTGTAGTGATTCTGAACCTGGGGATCAGGACCCCTCCCACGGGTAACAGGATAAATATGAAGGGTTTATGAGATGCACCATGGGAGAAGTTAAGTGAATTCTTATCTCCAGTCTTTGTTTTTTGATTGGGCCACAGGAAGTGTACGACAGATACAATCTGCCTTTGGTTACGTTATCACCCAAAATGCTTCTCACCTTCTGCAATGCAGTCCTTCCCATTACCATAGAAACCAGGCCTACAGTGACAGCAGTACCCGTTGCTGTAATCCCGGCAGTCAGCAAAAGCCGAGCACTTGTGCCTGTGGTGGGCACAGGTCTCCAGATTGTACCCAAACACTGTGAAAGAAGTGAAGAACGCATCAATCAGCTCAGCCTCAGTGAAAATAAACTGCTTGTTGACATCAAGCACAGAAGTTTAGAGCATTGGTGATTTACCATTCACGTTCAGATCTTCATCTTCATCCACCACAACAATCTGGGGGTGCTGGGGCTTGGAATGGGGTGGCACTGGTTGGACTGGATTGGCGTATTGTGTTTGGACTGGATCAGGGTCAGGGTACCTTGATTGGTCTGGAGAGTATCTCCGTTCACTGGGTTCAGTGGCGGCGTGTCTTGGTTCCAAAGGCTCAGAGATGGGGTATCTGGTCTCGGTTTGGTCAGGGTACGTTGGTTGAACCCTTTCAGGGCTGGCGTATGTTGGTGTGACCGTCTCAGATTCTGGGTATTCCGGCCTAAACTGGCGTGGTTCCTCATAATCCAGCTCTTCAGTCTTCGGTTTGGTATACCCTGGTGTAACCGTCTCAGCCTCTGGCTCTTCAGGATGTGGTCTGGGATATTCTGGTGTGACCGTCTTGGCTTCTGGGTAAACGGGTTGGTACTCTGTGGGAGTTTCAGCGGGAAACTCCTCTTGTTCTACTGGTGCTGCTTCAGTTGTCATCGTTGTCTGGATTTCGTAGGTTGAGAAGTCCACCTCCTGTTGCTCATCGGGATGCCTTGGCAACATGGTCACGGGAGGTTCGGTGGTAGTCTCCTCCTCCCCAGGAAGGTTTTGGACCATTCCTGGTAGGATGGCGACAAAGAACGGCGAGGCACCGATCTCATACACCCAAACTCCTTTTTGTCCACAGTTCGTCTTTCTGGTTGGACACAGGAAGGAAGAAGTGTCAGTGTCAATGAAAGGACACTTTTTTTGTAGAAAGTGGATGGTCTCATTACATCATTACATTTTGTGTATTTTGTATTTTCATGCACAAAACAAACATCACCAACTGTCAACCAGAGGCACCGGATTCATACTCAGTAAGTTCCCCAATGGAGGCCTCGTCGTCGGTGGTGGTTCGGAAGTACGTCCCCTGTTTGGTGTTCCAGAACCAGCCCTGCACAAGTCCTTCATTGAAGCCAGCCTCCAGGACCTTACTCTCACCCCCAACGGATGTGGAAAGGAACTGCAGGCCATCTCTAGGGTACAAGAGGATGGCACAGGAGGACGACTCCATGGAGGCCACAACCAGCTGGAAGGTGTTTCTCTGAAAGTACAAATGAGATGTTGTGGAGCGGCAGTTCTGGTCCTCGGGTGGCACAGTTCTTCTGATTTTCTACGCTGGCTCGTAGTGATTTACAAAGATAAAGACAGTGCAGCGTTGTGCCGCTGGCCATCAGAAAACCGTCTCAGTCCTGACACTTCACCCAGAGAGTTTCTGATCTTTGGTTGAAGATGGTCATGTTATGGAGGAAAGTAAGTGTCTGTTAATTGGACAGTCAGGGTTGGCTTCTTCACTGATGTAACCACTGTGTCTCTGTGCTCAGTGGACAGAGTTGTCAGTGGTGTGCTAGCTTGATGCAGTCACTGCGGCTAATGTTAGTTAGGCCAGTAAATACCTCCTTCGTGTTAAACCACCATGTCTTTGTTTCTATTTCTAAATACAGAAGTTGAGACGTGGATGTGGAAACCGACACTCAACCTAAACCAGTGCATGATTAGACAGACTGGGAAGAAAACCAGGTGCGCTGTGGTCCTGGAGGACCAGGAAGACCTACAGGAGTAGAAGAGACATGTCCTGTATGAAAAGAGGTTTTTAGTGCAAAGAAGAGCCCGACCAAAGCTGGAGGTCTGGGGCCATACTACAAAGAAAAAGTCTGATCCAGGACACAGACTCTCACTGAGTGTCCAGGTGGTCAGTCTGTCTCCATCCAGACACGTCTCAACAACACCTGGATGGACTGTGATGAAATTTTTCACAGACATTTGATATGAAACAAACCATCCTCTGTTTGTGTCATGAAAATCCAACATGGCTCACCTTAGCGTCCAGTCCGTCCCCCCGTCCAGACGTCCCCTGGGCCGCCATGTTCACCCACGTGACGATGAGGACACTGGGGGGCTCCACTACTTCGTCTCTGGGGAAAGCCTGCCTGATGTGCTCACTGGCTCGACTCCGTATGTCCGGGCTGCTATCCTGCCTGAAGAAGACCTTCCCCCGGCCGTCACTGTTGTCCAGGTCTCCCAGCAGGGCGGCGATCATTTTGAAACTGGCAGGCATGTTCCCCAGGTACTCCCTCTCAGCCAGAGGCTCGGCAACAGCCACAAACCCGTTAGTGTTAATCTGTAACAGGAGGCAGGTTTATGGGTTTATCTGTTAATGAAGGGTCTTTCTGCACGCGTGACAACAAACTGCAGAACAGTTCCTATGGATCATGAACGTGTTTGTCATGATTATGCAGCTTAGTTTAATCAGACAGGGACAGTTTCTCTGATGTGTCCTGTCAACCAGAGGTTCAGTCTAAGACTTTGTCTTCATTGCACAAAACCTTGTCTAACTCAAACATTCTTTTCTCATAATTATGACTTATCCCACACCTGTGACTTAGCATCACTCTACATTATAATTAGAGATTATTAGAGACAGATTATTGTTGTTAAAAGAGTCCCCATTAAGCTCAGTGTGTTAGCGGCTGATGGTTTTCCTGAGGTCTGTTTTTAACTACGACTTGTTATTTCACGACTCAGAGAAACATCCCCGTGTTTATGAGATTATTTTTTTTATTCTGTCTTAGTTATTCTAATAATTCTGAGACGAGTCTTGAACATGAAGTATTAATGAAAAAATATGATGTAGGTGGTGGATTTAGTTTTTCAGGTTGCAGGAATGAGCCTCTGTGGTCCGGAGGGCTTTGGGATTATTGTGGACAAGGTGTAAACGGCTACAGGCCGAGATCATGAGGGAATAAAGATATTAGAAGAGAAGAGGACGTAGATACGATTTGTTCATCTGGATGTTGATAGAACGAGGAGCGACTGAAGGTCAGCTGCTGTTCACAGACCATCTCCAGTCGTGTCTGTCCACAGGAATTCTCCTCAGTAACTTCCCCTTCACTCAGAAGAAAAGAATCTCTTTAACCTCATTAACTCAAATCCGCCTTAAACTGAACGTGAGCACATGCCACAGTTACAGTCTGAGCCCAGAGCTCCATCGACTGTGACCGTGGAGTGTAACCTCACCGTGTCCTCTCTGTCTGAGGCAAAGGACGAGGACGAGACAAAACAGCTTCACCCTCTGTCCCAGTAACTGCACAACAACATGCTAGTATCAGCAGAGATGATAAGGGCCCTGCCTCTTGTAGACTGGCCTTGGTTCTGGTGTTTTACAAAGTGCTCACAAACACTGTGTTTCATCAAACTGAAGCAAATGTATTTGACGCAGCACAGACCTGCGGCCTGCAGAGTCTGGGTACCTGTCCTACAGGACGGGGCTGTGTCCTGTCAATCACTCCGAGCAGCTACCTGAGGGGGTGGGGCTAAGAGGAATGAGAGGCCATTCCTGCAGCTCTGACCTCAGATCAGTGAACTCACTCACACTGAGCAGCAGTTATTATTATTTACTAAGGGATTATGGGACTGTGTTTCCCAGAATGCCTCACATATTCAAATGATTAATGTTCAGCTCAGGGGGCCTCTCGGTTCAGACCACAGAACTAAATAACACACACACACACACACACACACACCATCGACTGCCCTCAGCACAGGCTGGAGTCTCAGACACACACACACGATGGTTAGGAAGCTCCACTAAAACACAATATGTCCGACTGTCCTGCAGCACAGAAACCGTCCCTCAGCACATGTTCGGTTCATTTGTGTGAAAAGAAGTTTTCTACATTTACTCTGAGGCGTCAGGAGGTGAACTCAGTCTCAGTCTGCTCAGTCAAATCAGGAACAACCGACTGAAAGTTTCCATCCTGTTCACACTCAGATCTCCCTCAGTAAAGAACCAGCAACCTGCTGTGAGACGTGTTTACTGTGAGACATGCTGTGTCCGCTGTGGGTGGAGGACACAAGTGCTGCTGCTGATGTTTGACTCGAACGCGTCAGCAGCTCCGGACGTAAACTCCTGCATCTTATCTCAGTTTATCCTAAACACTGTCAGAGGCTGAGACACCGAACAGCTGCTCTGCGCTGAGACGAGCTTCTGCTGCCAAAGACTCCATCCGTCTGTCGGACCTCAAGACCCGTCTGAACCTTTTCAGAACTTCAGTGTGAAACAGCACCTGTTCACCCAAACACACCCAGAACACCTGAGCAAGTTAAACATGAACCGGCTCATCTTCTTCTTCTGCAGTGTTTAAACAGCGGTGGCTGAGAGTCAGCCCCTGATTGGTGGACTGAAACACTCTCTCTCTCTGTCTGTCTGTCTGTCTCTCTCTCTCTCTTGTGTTTTGTAATGTTGGACTTATCTGCTGCATGTATGTGAGCAGTTAATGACCAGGTTCAACATGTAATAACGCATGTTCTGTTGGAGGCAGCAGTGAAATCGTACGTGCTCCTCAGTGGAAACTTGCCAGATCGTCGCTGACGTCACACATGTCCGACCCCTGAGATCATCATTATCAGTGTGAGAACAGCGGAGGCAGGAAACACTCTGAGGGCTGCCATCTGGTTTTGCAGGACAGATGTCTCGCATCTATACGTTCCAGATGTGCCAGCCCCACGAGGACGCTGCACTTCCTGTCAGAGATCGAGTGCACGACGGGAAAAACCTCTGCAGCAGCGAGAACTGGAGCCGAGCCAGGAGAGTTTTCGATCCTGAAGCTGCTTCGAATGTAAAGGAAATCTGCGGGAGCTTCACTGAGGGACCGATAATTACTGGGGAGGCAACAGGATGCCAGTCATTCTGGGAAGGGGGGGTAGTTACAGACACTTAAAAGGGGGGGTGGGTCCTTCATAGACTACAGCCCCACAGGAACCAGCTAAAATCTTCACAGCAGGAAAATCCACAGAGAGACACTGACAGCTGCCAGTCTGACATTTTATTCTGAAAATCTCCTTTTTATACAAAACGTTTCACACACGGAAATTCAAAGTGTTTTACATGATAAAGAAAATAAAGAACAGGAGGAAGAAAAATCTAAATCTGAGTTATCTACACTTCGGTCTGACATTAATCTATAATCTCATTAAAACACTAAAGTTAGTCCGTCTCTTCTCCTCTGTCCCCTGTCCTCTGTCCCCTGTCCGTGGCTCTCAGCTCTGAGCCCATTGGTTCTTCAGTGAGAAGCTTCCTGATTCAAACAGTAATACAGAAAAACAAAACACTGGACGAACAGATTCAACTGAAACACGGACCGACGTCTCTGTCCGTGGGGTAAAACCAACAGGACACAACATCCGTACATGTCCCGTCCTGTGTGTGAGCCCAGTCCAGATGAACGCTGCCAGACACCGACTGATCCTCCAACAACACAACTGATTACATGTCTGCTCCCAATTAAACAAGTTCGGCCCGCGGCGTCAGAAATAACGTGCAACACGAACGCGACCGGAGCGAGACCTTCACCGAGTCCCGTCCACTTCCTGCAGAGACACCGAGGTCTGTGTGGTCTGAACCCTGTTGTTTTAACAGGGGGATGGAAAACAAATGGTGCAGTGACTGGAACAGGGAAGAAAAAACAGTGGACGCGGACGAATCAGGGCGCTGAGACGGCGAATTACTCAAAAACATGGAGGAAAGACAAAGGTCTGAAACAGCTGCTGCGACAGGTGATACAGCATCAGTCCAACTTCCTGTTACTGTCTTCACTCTCTGTGTAAACAGGAGGAACTACACTCTACTCTGCACAGCACAGGCCCTGAGACAGAACCCGTCTCTGCCCTGCAGGACACCAGCTTTGTTCAAAGACAAGTTTAGACTCAAGTATTTTCTTCTTTTGTTCCTCAAGACAATAAAACCGATGTGGACTGAAGACAAGTAAAAAAACAAAACAAAGAAAATGAGCGTTTCGTTTTACTGTTCAGCAGAAGCAGATCTGAGTTTAACACCGAGTGTAGATGCTCCAATCAGGATTAGCTGTCACATGACCTGAGGAATGCAGCGTGTGCGCGCACGTGTGTCGGCTGATAAAAGGCTTATCTGTGTTGGCTTTTAATTGACTCACATTCCAGCATCTGTTCACATATTTAACAGAGAATCCAACACACACACACACACACACACAGTGTGCTCACAGATTATATTGACAAGACAATTCACAAACTGATCAGATCAATCAAACCTGATCAGTACAGAAAATCAGCAGCTGAAAGACGCTGATGTGTGTCAGGACTGAAGGAAGCTGAAGTGAAATCTGAGCTCTGAGGGGAAGTGAAATCAGAAAATCTGAGGAGTGAGGTGAGCTGAAAGAGTGAGCTGAGGTGTGAGGTGTGTCAGGAGGTGAGGGGAAGGTGAGGTGAGAAAGGTGAGCTGAGGAGTGAGGTGAGGAGTGAGGAGTGAGGTGAGGAGTGAGCTGAGGTGAGGAGAGTGAGCTGAGGAGGAGAGGTGAGGTGAGGAGAGGCTGAGGTGAGGTGAGCTGAGGAGGTGGGGTGAGGAGTGAGCTGAGGTGTGAGGAGTGAGGTGAGGAGTGAGCTGAGGTGTGAGGAGTGAGGTGAGGAGTGAGCTGAGGTGAGGAGTGAGGTGAGGTGAGGAGTGAGCTGAGGAGTGAGGTGAGGAGTGAGCTGAGGAGTGAGCTGAGGAGTGAGGTGAGGTGAGGAGTGAGCTGAGGAGTGAGCTGAGCAGTAACCGATCAGACCGAACACAAAGCGCAAGCACTGAGTTCAAAAACTGAAAACACTGACAGCAGCTGAAAACTTCACAGTGCAGAAGACGGAGCTGGAAATCTGAGCTGCAGTGCGAGAACCTGAAAGCAGCTGAAGTGAACTGTGCATGAACGGTGAAGTGCACTGAGCTGGAGACCTGAAAGGCTTTAAAGTGGAAACTGAGGTGCAGACAGTGAGGAGGACGCGTGTTAGGCTGATGCACATCAACGAGAAAAACCTTAACACGCCGACAAACAGAAGACAAAGTGAAGAGGACACCGAACAGATCGATCAGTAAACGATGATTAAGTAAAAGTCAGAGTGAAGAGGAGGGAAACCTACAGAAACATCACTAAGAAAAAAACTCAACTTGTCTTCAGACACAGCCGTTCATCTAAAGCGGGTTTAATCCCGGACTCAGGTTCAGATTTAGGTTCAGGTTCAGGTTTAACACGTGGGGATTTAACTTTGACTCATCTTACTGACTGTCCCGCACATTTCCACCTCACTTTGATGGACATTCACACTGCCTTCATTTAAAGACCAAACGTTTGACACTTTGATAAATGTCCGTTGTCTCATTACTTTGGACATTTCTTTGTGAATGACTCGCAGACAAAGCAGCAGCAGATCTTCACAAACCTCCAGGACCGAGTCTCACTGCGAACTTCATTTGAATTTCAGTCACTTTAAGCTGGATTTGAGATTATTTCACTTCTGAAATGTTGAATTAATTCGTAATATTTGAACAGTTTTTAGTTTTGAACTTAGGAAGTGAAGTTAATAAACTTTGTGACAGAAATGAGGGAGTTTGGAGTTTTACTCATTCTTTGTGCCGCTCTCTCTCTCTCTCTCTCTCTCCCTCTCTCTGACTGCTCAGCTTTTCTTCTCCTCTGATGAATGAACTTCGTGGTTAAACTCAGCCTCCTCCGTCCCGCTGAACAAACATCAGCTGGATGTTAAACTCACATAAACTCTGTCGAAGGTTTCGCCGAAGAAGAACAGTGATGCGTTCAGGGGCAGCGCGATGCTGGAGTCCGAGCCCGGCGACAGCTGCTGGTCTCCGGCTTCTTCTCCGAACTCAAACAGCTCCTCCAGCTCCAGAGCCCGGGTCAAAACACCCAGGCTCAGCAAGCAGCACCAGACCCACGACCAGCTCCGGGACCCGGGACCCATCTTTCTCCCTGATGCTCCACAGACGCAGTCAGACCAGCGGCGTTCCCCAGTGAAAAGAAGCCGGGGAGGAGGCGAGCAAAGCGGCCAACACGAGCTGCCGAAGGGGCGGCGCACAGCGGCGGACTGAAGGAGAAGGAGCGGGATGAGTGAGGAGGGAGCCGCGGGAGTAACAGCCCGGGGGGAGCCCGACCTGACTTCCGACCTTTTTTTCAAAATAAAGGTCTCGAAAAAACACTTTTTCTTCATTGATGTTCACAACTTCCGACATTTCTCCAAAATAAAGGTCTCGCCATGGACTCAGGTGTTCACTCGTGATTCTGTGAACTGGTCCAGTCCTCGGTATGTTACCTGTGTAAGGCCGTTCATTCATGTTGAACTGATAGAAGTTTAAAGGTTTCAGGCTCAGCTCCTCAGTCATGAGTTGATCTTAACTAATGAATCTGTGATTGTTACGTTAATAACAGCAGCATTAAACTGTCCCGCAGAGCTGCTGCAGCGGGTTGGCTGCTGCAGAACATCAGCGCCACCTAGTGAAGAGTCAGGAACTGTGCGACTTCATCCTTCACTTCCCTCACTCCTCTGCCTCATCTCGACTTTGCCTCCTTTTATTTTCCTTCTTCTTTCCTTTTGTTTTCTTCTCTCTTCCACCTGCTCCTCTGGGTCCCTGAACGTTCACTGAGCTGTGTGATGTTTCTGTTGTGGAAAGAAGCTCTGACTTTTATTAAATCACGTTAATACAGTCACTGTGATACTGTAAAACTATTAGGAACATTTACTTGAAAAGTATTTCAGATACAGTTATTACTTATTTATTTTAACTTGCAGTTCTCTTATAACCAATAACTCCCTGACATCAGTCACTTCTCTTTTCAGATGGTTCACGAGCAGCTCAGTTCATTCACAGATCTTCAGCACAACATTCGTATTTCATACTGTTCATTTTATTCCAACATTTACTGAATAACTTCAGTTACTTTGCAGATTAATAAGACAAACTACTGGACAATCTACACAAACATTGTGGTGTAGTATGGTATTATTTACTACCCAGCAGCAAAGGAATCATTAAAATGAGCTTCACCTTCATCAGCTGTCTGTGGTCCCTGATGTTTTCCAATGCACCTGAAACCTGAGTTTAGTTACCTGCCTGTCCACCTGCGTGTCTGTTAGTTTTACTTCCTTCATTTGAGCATCTTCCCTGCACCAGCCTGTCGGCGTGTTTGTGTTTGAATCCTCTCTGTCTGATAAATAAGACGTAGAGTTGGGCTCTGTCATCATCAGATGATCATATGATCAGATTTCAGATCTTTTGTTTTGATCTCTTGCTAAGTAGAAGAATTTTCGAAAGCTGATATTTTTTATATCATACAAAGAGAAAAGTATGGTCCAAAAATATCCAACTAACATGAAGCATAACTGCTCTACAATACTAATATAATAATAATAATAATAATTCAGTTTAGAGGTGGAGTCACAGTAAAATCTTACAGATGCAGTAAAATGTGTTTTGACAGTGAAAGTCTCTTTTGTTAAACCTGATGTTGATCTGCATCAAATATCTACAATATTTAAATGATTCTATTTATTCAAATCCACGTCATCTCTCAGCAGGAGAGATGAGCCGAGCTGCACAGCATCCTCCTCCATTATCCAACAGCCCTCATGTTATATAACAGCAGGGAAGCTGCAGAGAGGAAGAGGAGGAGGAAGAGGAGGAGGTCTATAATAGGGTTTGACTGATACGAGGACCGATACTCACCATTGAGGAAAACAGCTCGGCTCCAGTGTGAGAGGCTGGATAATGAATGGATGAACACCGCACGGCTTCGATGGTCTGAACGTTGTTTCAGATGCTGCAGAGGCTCAGATGAATCCGGCTGCAGATACTGTGAGAAGGTTTGAACATATCTGCTGACACACACACACACACACACACACACACACAAGGCCACCGTACGTAACGAGCTCTTCACACTGAATCTGTCTGACAGAGTCTGGACTCCCCCTCAGCTGCTCCTGCCTCTCAGAGCTGTCTCACCAATAAATTCACTTTAAAGGCTTAATTCATTAATTCGCTCATTCACTCATTCTTTCATGACTTCATTTAATCTGCCATTAATTTGTTACTTATGTTATTTATTAACCAATTATTCAATTACTCCATACACATCTTCTCCCTTTATTTATCAGTTATTCATACGTTCATTCACCATATCACAATAATTAACTAAGTAATGTGTTCATACTTTAAGTAATTCACTCATTAGGCCAGTCGGTTATTTGTTTATTCACTGAGTCATTAAGACATTTATTTTCTCATTCCAGAAGTAATCATTTATTCATTCACTTTCATTCGTTCATTCCTTAGTTTACTCTCACATTCATCATTAAATTATTCATTCATTCATTTGCTAGCATTCATTCATCACACACTTTCACTCATTCGTTCATCCATGCCCCCCTTCCTTCATTCATGAAGGAACATGAATGTTTATAATATCTATAATATACTGATAACATTTACATCATCATCATCCACCAGCATCTGAGAGAAACTGGTCCCTGAAAACCAGTATCAGTCAGAGCGTGTGTGTGACGCTGCTGTGACGCTGTGTGTGTGTGTGTGTGTGTGTGTGTGTGTGTGGTGGGTGGGACCACAGATCCCAGTTCACCTCTCTCTCCTTCCAGATCCATCCCTCCACCTTCCTCTCCTCTCTGCAGTATCCCTCCTCCTGCTCAGCCAATCGTCTACCGGGGAGCAGGGTCATGTGACTGAATGCCACCAATAGGAGTCCACAAGGCACCGGCAAAAAGAGGGGAGGTGCCTCTCCTCCTCCTCGTCCTCTCTGAGTCAGACGATGTGTCTGGACGGGATCTGATGGACGTGAAGGATCCGTCTAACGAGCGGAGACACGTTTCTTCTTCTTCTCCTGCCGCAGATCAGAGGCTGCTGCTCCGTCTTTAACCCCCTCTCCCTCCCTCCCTCTGCTGGGGAACACAGGGGGGATGAATGGGGAGGCCATGGAGGGGAACCCTGCACAGGAGCAGGAACACGCCGGTAACGGCTCCCACCTCCCTCCCCTCCACCATCACGCCAGCCATCCCCCTATGTGAAGCTGGGTCTGACCATCGCCTACACCATCTTCTACTCGCTGCTCTTCACCTTCATCTACGCCCAGCTCTGGCTGGTGCTGCGGTACCGACACAAGCGCTTCAGCTACCAGACGGCCTTCCTGTTCCTGTGTCTGCTGTGGGCCGCCCTGCGCGCCCTCCTCTTCTCCTTCTACTTCAGAGACTGTGTGACCGCCAACGCGCTCGGACCCTTCGCCTTCTGGCTGCTCTACTGCTTCCCCGTCTGCCTGCAGTTCTTCACGCTCAGCCTCATGAACCTCTACTGTGCACAGGTGAGGGCGGCACTGCTGCGGTACTGGTACTGGTGCTGGTAGAGCAGAGACCGGCACTGGTACCTGTGGTGGAGAAACTGACTCCCCAGTGATGATCAGTAATGATACTGAGCAGCTCTAACCAGCGAATCCACAAACTAAACCACAGCTGTTGTTCCTTACAGCGTTTCCTGACTTGGTCAGATTTAGGTAAAAGAGCAGAGAAAGCCAGCGGCAGCCTAACATCACCTGGGAACCTCCAGTGGTTTAACCTCTCTCTGTTGCTGCGGTGACATAGAGGTGTACTCCAGGGTGTGGTCAGTACACTGTGACATCACTGCTGGGTGTGGTTACAGGTGCAACAGAACGCACCTCTGACACAACCACAGCCATCACAGGTGAAACAGACCTGAAACTCTCTGCATCTAAAAGCATAAATCAAATTCTGGCAAATTCTAAGAGCAGTAACATAAAAAGACCCGTGGTCCTGAAGCTAGCCTCCACGGTCAGTGATGTTTGACCATAGTACGGTAAAGTTCTGCACCACAGCCTATAACTGAGTCTCGAACCTGGACTGTGCTGGCATCTTTAAGACCTGGCCCATCTTTAGACCCAAATCTGAGCTGAGACCCTGACCCCAAACCTTTGTCAGGACCTGTCAGGTTCAGGGTGGGTAACGGTAGTACAAGCTTACAGTGTCTGACCAGTATAACCATCCTGTGCCACTGGTAAACAGAAGAGAAAACCTTGATCACAGACGATGTGATGTGAGCTGGAGCTGCCCTGTAGCCACTGAGCTGATCTGAGCGTCTTTGTTTTGGGTGAATGGATGAATCATATGATGATGATGGACTGACAGCGACGTTCTGACAGCTCAGTGTAGCAGCTGCCTCTCATCTTCACCCATTCATCCACAGCAGCTGCTGGATTCTGAAACAGACCAGAAACAAGTTTTCTTTTCAGACCAGAGAGAAGCAGCTTCACCAGCAGCTTCCAAACACTCGTCCCTGAGAGCTGAGACGAGGCAGGTTTTTTTTTTAACCAAACACTGTGGTGTCTTATTTCCTTGATGAGGGCACCTTCAGGAACCAATCGATGATATAACAGGACATTTGGCCTCCTCCTCATTCACTGTGGGTCTGTTGAGTGTCTCCATACCTTCAGCCAAAAGGTTGGGAATCAAGCAGTTAGCATGACGTGCTCTGCGCGACCTCGTTGGAAATCAGAAGTGTTTTAAGTTGTTCCGAACAGCCACAGTGGACGGTGGAGAAGAGAGAAATGAGTCTGTGGGTCAGTCGCAGCCTGCTGCCGCCCTGCTGGTGGATTAGAAACATGAATTGAATGAATGACCATAATCTTGTTTCCAATTCATTGATCATTCTGACATCACGTTCACGTCAGCAGAGAAGGGAAGGAAAGCTTGTTTTTCAGGTTACGTGTGTGTAATCTTTTTTTTTTTTTTTTACAGGTTTACTTTAAAGCGAAGTCCAAGTATGCACCTGCACTGCTCAAGTACAGGTAACTTCACCTCACCTTGTTCTGTTAAATGAAGCATTAGTGACTCAAAATGGTGTGATTTCAAAAATGATCCATTAATCAGGTCTATTATAGCCAGTTCCACTTCAAATACTGTGCATTTGAAGTGGAAGCGTTGGCTTCTTAAAGAGCAGCTGTAGGTTACAGATCACACTTTGTTGGGGCTCAACACTTTGAGGTTTTAGAGTCCAGACCAGCTCTCTCCCTCCTCCAGACTCCCTCTGTACCTGGTCTTCCTGGGCGTCAGTCTCCTCTTCCTGGTAGTTAATCTGGTCTGTGCCCTGCTGGTCAAGATGACGGCCGCCGACGTCAAGACCATCGTCCTGGTGAGGGTCACCATTAACGACAGCCTGTTTGTCCTCTGCGCCGTCTCGCTGTCCGTCTGCCTCTACAAGGTCGCCAAGATGTCACTGGCCAACATCTACCTGGAGTCAAAGGTAAAGTCAGGATGACGAGGGCGCAGGTTTCTCTGCAGACCTTTCAAATTTACAACCATTACAAACCTGAACAACACTTTTGCTGACGGAGCTTTCTTCAAACTTAAACACAAACGTTTTCCACCACTGAGAGAAAACGTTCAGAAACATAATCACATCGCAGAGAGAAAATTAAAAACTGAATTGAATGATTAATAAGAACACCTGTGCGTGCAGGGGACGTCGGTGTGTCAGGTGACCCTGATCGGCATCATGGTGGTGTTGCTGTACGCGTCTCGAGCCTGCTACAACCTGGTCGTGCTCGCACTCACCGACATCGAGGCCATCAACTCCTTCGACTACGACTGGTACAACGTCTCAGACCAGGTGAGGGCTGCTGTGGCCTGTGAACTGGACACAGGTGTTCGCTGGTTCTTCAGCAGGATTTCATTCAGAAAACCTTTTTTTAATGACTTTTTGCGCCTGACCTCTGACCTTTTACCTGTCTTTGTGTCTCCAGGCGGACCTTCGGTCGTCACTGGGAGACGCTGGTTACATCGTGTTTGGGGTGATTCTGTTCATCTGGGAGCTGCTGCCCACCTCGCTGGTGGTCTTCTTCTTCAGGGTGCGACGGCCGCCTCAAGACAGGGTCAGTCCTCCTGGTGGGGTCAGGTGACCTCTGACCTCTGGAAGTTGCTTTTTAGAAAACATACAAAAAGGATTAAAAGAACATGGACTTTCAACACTTTACAATTCTGTTAGAAATTCTTCGTCATGCCCCTTTTAAAAACGGTTTGCTTCTTGTTCCTTCATGGTGCAGAACCACGGATCTTCTCTCAGCTGGTCACCTGGGCGTACCTGTAAATGCATGACATCACAGCTAGCTTGATGCCTCTTCAGTGCAGTAGGTCTGGTGTCCGATAGTCAAACTTCAGAGATGCTCAGTCAGGATTTTTCACTCAAGGAGAATTTAAGCATTTTTAACTTGTTATTGAAGCTTAATTAAAAAAAAAAAAAAAAAATTCATGATTCACGAATCGTGCAGTGCTGCGTTAAAGTGTTGAACAGTCCACAGATGTTTCTGCAGCCAGTGTTCGCCGGTGGATCTGAATGCTTGGCTTTTGTCCACAGAACTCCGCTGGGATACCAAACCACATTCTCTCCTCCAGAGGATATTTCTTCGACAACCCGCGTCGGTATGACAGCGACGATTTACCTGGCGTGGAGCATTCCTCCCAGAATGCATCAGCGAGGTACGGACGCTCATTTCAGCTTCATTCAAATACAAATGATCGATGTTTTTTAAATTAGTAATGAATTAAATATCTGTCAGTAACATCAGTCTGAGTAATCTAAGTTTACAGCCAGTGGCCAGTTAGCTTAGCTTAGCTTAGCTTAGCTTAGACATTCACACGCATTGAACCAGTCATGTGACCAGTCATGTGACCCAGCTCTTCTTCTGATGACTGACCCTTTCCGTTCTCTCCCACAGTCTTTCCTCCGACTGCTACGACTGGAGCAGCCGCCACAGCAGTTTCACTGTGCACACCAACACTGACGAACAGCGCCTGACCGCCGCCGCCACCACCACCACCGGCGGCGGGGAGCTCCACCATTACCCATAACCCCCCTCTCCTCTGTACAGCACCGCTCTGCACTTTGACACCGATCAGTTATTGTGTTTTTTTAATTCTCACTGATGCAGATGTTCGTAGAGTCACAGTGTGGAATGTGTAACAGGGTTCCACACACAGTGTGGGACTGCAGCGCCGCCCTCAGGCCTGTAAGTGCGGTTCAGACTAGTAAAAAGTGCAGTGACAGATCCAGTAACAACGCATCTGAATCATCTTGCATGTGAATCGGGATCTTTAATCTAAACGCACACGGTCGACAATCAGGACTAAAACCATTTAAATGCTCTGCACACCTGGTGGCGGTTCAGAGAACCACTGTATGTAAACGATGTTGTGATGAATGTTTTAGAGAATGTTCCTTCATCATTTCTGGGTAAAGTTTGAACGAGGATCAGTGAAGTAGTGAAAATAAGTCCGATCGATTCTTTATTTTTCTTCAAATAAATGTTTAACTCGATCAACTGAAGCTGTAAACGTGATTTTTTTTAGGATTTCCCGCGTTTGTTTGCTCGATTTTTCAACATGTTGACGGAAGGATTTTATTTTTGATCATTAAACATCAGACACGGAGGCATTTCCTGTCCTGAACTCTTCTTTGAGGTTTTGACTGTGACAGATAAAACTAACTACATCATAATCTGTACGAATACTTGATTTAACATAATCAATATTCTGTAAATATTAATAAGAAAACAGCTGAACACCTCGTGTGTTGGCTCGATGTACATCTCAAAACATCCACGTCCTAAGTCGACTCGAGACGAGCTGCCGAAGGGGCGGCGCACAGCGGCGGACTGAAGGAGAAGGAGCAGGATGAGTGAGGAGGGAGCCGCGGGAGTAACAGCCCGGGGGAGCCGACCTGACTTCCGACCTTTTTTCAAAATAAAGGTCTCGAAAAACACTTTTCTTCATTGATGTTCACAACTTCCGACATTTCTCCAAAATAAAGGTCTCGCCATGGACTCAGGTGTTCACTCGTGATTCTGTGAACTGGTCCAGTCCTCGGTATGTTACCTGTGTAAGGCCGTTCATTCATGTTGAACTGATAGAAGTTTAAAGGTTTCAGGCTCAGCTCCTCAGTCATGAGTTGATCTTAACTAATGAATCTGTGATTGTTACGTTAATAACAGCAGCATTAAACTGTCCCGCAGAGCTGCTGCAGCGGGTTGGCTCAGGAGCTTCTGCTGCAGAACATCAGCGCCACCTAGTGAAGAGTCAGGAACTGTGCGACTTCATCCTTCACTTCCCTCACTCCTCTGCCTCATCTCGACTTTGCCTCCTTTTATTTTCCTTCTTCTTTCCTTTTGTTTTCTTCTCTCTTCCACCTGCTCCTCTGGGTCCCTGAACGTTCACTGAGCTGTGTGATGTTTCTGTTGTGGAAAGAAGCTCTGACTTTTTATTAAATCACGTTAATACAGTCACTGTGATACTGTAAAACTATTAGGAACATTTACTTCGAAAAGTATTTCAGATACAGTTATTACTTATTTATTTTAACTTGCAGTTCTCTTATAACCAATAACTCCCTGACATCAGTCACTTCTCTTTTCAGATGGTTCACGAGCAGCTCAGTTCATTCACAGATCTTCAGCACAACATTCGTATTTCATACTGTTCATTTTATTCCAACATTTACTGAATAACTTCAGTTACTTTGCAGATTAATAAGACAAACTACTGGACAATCTACACAAACATTGTGGTGTAGTATGGTATTATTTACTACCCAGCAGCAAAGGAATCATTAAAATGAGCTTCACCTTCATCAGCTGTCTGTGGTCCCTGATGTTTTCCAATGCACCTGAAACCTGAGTTTAGTTACCTGTCTGTCCACCTGCCTGTCCACCTGCCTGTCCACCTGCGTGTCTGTTAGTTTTACTTCCTTCATTTGAGCATCTTCCCTGCACCAGCCTGTCGGCGTGTTTGTGTTTGAATCCTCTCTGTCTGATAAATATGAGGTAGAGTTGGGCTCTGTCATCATCAGATGATCATATGATCAGATTTCAGATCTTTTGTTTTGATCTCTTGCTAAGTAGAAGAATTTTCGAAAGCTGATATTTTTTATATCATACAAAGAGAAAAGTATGGTCCAAAAATATCCAACTAACATGAAGCATAACTGCTCTACAATACTAATATAATAATAATAATAATAATTCAGTTTAGAGGTGGAGTCACAGTAAAATCTTACAGATGCAGTAAAATGTGTTTTGACAGTGAAAGTCTCTTTTGTTAAACCTGATGTTGATCTGCATCAAATATCTACAATATTTAAATGATTCTATTTATTCAAATCCACGTCATCTCTCAGCAGGAGAGATGAGCCGAGCTACACAGCATCCTCCTCCATTATCCAACAGCCCTCATGTTATATAACAGCAGAGAAGCTGCAGAGAGAAGAAGAGGAGGAGGAAGAGGAGGAGGTCTATAATAGGGTTTGACTGATACGAGGACCGATACTCACCATTGAGGAAAACAGCTCGGCTCCAGTGTGAGAGGCTGGATAATGAATGGATGAACACCGCACGGCTTCGATGGTCTGAACGTTGTTTCAGATGCTGCAGAGGCTCAGATGAATCCGGCTGCAGATACTGTGAGAAGGTTTGAACATATCTGCTGACACACACACACACACACACACACACACACAAGGCCACCGTACGTAACGAGCTCTTCACACTGAATCTGTCTGACAGAGTCTGGACTCCCCCTCAGCTGCTCCTGCCTCTCAGAGCTGTCTCACCAATAAATTCACTTTAAAGGCTTAATTCATTAATTCGCTCATTCACTCATTCTTTCATGACTTCATTTAATCTGCCATTAATTTGTTACTTATGTTATTTATTAACCAATTATTCAATTACTCCATACACATCTTCTCCCTTTATTTATCAGTTATTCATACGTTCATTCACCATATCACAATAATTAACTAAGTAATGTGTTCATACTTTAAGTAATTCACTCATTAGGCCAGTCGGTTATTTGTTTATTCACTGAGTCATTAAGACATTTATTTTCTCATTCCAGAAGTAATCATTTATTCATTCACTTTCATTCGTTCATTCCTTAGTTTACTCTCACATTCATCATTAAATTATTCATTCATTCATTTGCTAGCATTCATTCATCACACACTTTCACTCATTCGTTCATCCATGCCCCCCTTCCTTCATTCATGAAGGAACATGAATGTTTATAATATCTATAATATACTGATAACATTTACATCATCATCATCCACCAGCATCTGAGAGAAACTGGTCCCTGAAAACCAGTATCAGTCAGAGCGTGTGTGTGACGCTGCTGTGACGCTGTGTGTGTGTGTGTGTGTGTGTGTGTGTGTGTGTGGTGGGTGGGACCACAGATCCCAGTTCACCTCTCTCTCCTTCCAGATCCATCCCTCCACCTTCCTCTCCTCTCTGCAGTATCCCTCCTCCTGCTCAGCCAATCGTCTACCGGGGAGCAGGGTCATGTGACTGAATGCCACCAATAGGAGTCCACAAGGCACCGGCAAAAAGAGGGGAGGTGCCTCTCCTCCTCCTCGTCCTCTCTGAGTCAGACGATGTGTCTGGACGGGATCTGATGGACGTGAAGGATCCGTCTAACGAGCGGAGACACGTTTCTTCTTCTTCTCCTGCCGCAGATCAGAGGCTGCTGCTCCGTCTTTAACCCCCTCTCCCTCCCTCCCTCTGCTGGGGAACACAGGGGGGATGAATGGGGAGGCCATGGAGGGGAACCCTGCACAGGAGCAGGAACACGCCGGTAACGGCTCCCACCTCCCTCCCCCTCCCACCATCACGCCAGCCATCCCCCCCTATGTGAAGCTGGGTCTGACCATCGCCTACACCATCTTCTACTCGCTGCTCTTCACCTTCATCTACGCCCAGCTCTGGCTGGTGCTGCGGTACCGACACAAGCGCTTCAGCTACCAGACGGCCTTCCTGTTCCTGTGTCTGCTGTGGGCCGCCCTGCGCGCCCTCCTCTTCTCCTTCTACTTCAGAGACTGTGTGACCGCCAACGCGCTCGGACCCTTCGCCTTCTGGCTGCTCTACTGCTTCCCCGTCTGCCTGCAGTTCTTCACGCTCAGCCTCATGAACCTCTACTGTGCACAGGTGAGGGCGGCACTGCTGCGGTACTGGTACTGGTGCTGGTAGAGCAGAGACCGGCACTGGTACCTGTGGTGGAGAAACTGACTCCCCAGTGATGATCAGTAATGATACTGAGCAGCTCTAACCAGCGAATCCACAAACTAAACCACAGCTGTTGTTCCTTACAGCGTTTCCTGACTTGGTCAGATTTAGGTAAAAGAGCAGAGAAAGCCAGCGGCAGCCTAACATCACCTGGGAACCTCCAGTGGTTTAACCTCTCTCGTTGCTGCGGTGACATAGAGGTGTACTCCAGGGTGTGGTCAGTACACTGTGACATCACTGCTGGGTGTGGTTACAGGTGCAACAGAACGCACCTCTGACACAACCACAGCCATCACAGGTGAAACAGACCTGAAACTCTCTGCATCTAAAAGCATAAATCAAATTCTGGCAAATTCTAAGAGCAGTAACATAAAAAGACCCGTGGTCCTGAAGCTAGCCTCCACGGTCAGTGATGTTTGACCATAGTACGGTAAAGTTCTGCACCACAGCCTATAACTGAGTCTCGAACCTGGACTGTGCTGGCATCTTTAAGACCTGGCCCATCTTTAGACCCAAATCTGAGCTGAGACCCTGACCCCAAACCTTTGTCAGGACCTGTCAGGTTCAGGGTGGGTAACGGTAGTACAAGCTTACAGTGTCTGACCAGTATAACCATCCTGTGCCACTGGTAAACAGAAGAGAAAACCTTGATCACAGACGATGTGATGTGAGCTGGAGCTGCCCTGTAGCCACTGAGCTGATCTGAGCGTCTTTGTTTTGGGTGAATGGATGAATCATATGATGATGGACTGACAGCGACGTTCTGACAGCTCAGTGTAGCAGCTGCCTCTCATCTTCACCCATTCATCCACAGCAGCTGCTGGATTCTGAAACAGACCAGAAACAAGTTTTCTTTTCAGACCAGAGAGAAGCAGCTTCACCAGCAGCTTCCAAACACTCGTCCCTGAGAGCTGAGACGAGGCAGGTTTTTTTTTTTTAACCAAACACTGTGGTGTCTTATTTCCTTGATGAGGGCACCTTCAGGAACCAATCGATGATATAACAGGACATTTGGCCTCCTCCTCATTCACTGTGGGTCTGTTGAGTGTCTCCATACCTTCAGCCAAAAGGTTGGGAATCGAAGCAGTTAGCATGACGTGCTGCGCGACCTCGTTGGAAATCAGAAGTGTTTTAAGTTGTTCCGAACAGCCACAGTGGACGGTGGAGAAGAGAGAAATGAGTCTGTGGGTCAGTCGCAGCCTGCTGCCGCCCTGCTGGTGGATTAGAAACATGAATTGAATGAATGACCATAATCTTGTTTCCAATTCATTGATCATTCTGACATCACGTTCACGTCAGCAGAGAAGGGAAGGAAAGCTTGTTTTTCAGGTTACGTGTGTGTAATCTTTTTTTTTTTTTTTACAGGTTTACTTTAAAGCGAAGTCCAAGTATGCACCTGCACTGCTCAAGTACAGGTAACTTCACCTCACCTTGTTCTGTTAAATGAAGCATTAGTGACTCAAAATGGTGTGATTTCAAAATGATCCATTAATCAGGTCTATTATAGCCAGTTCCACTTCAAATACTGTGCATTTGAAGTGGAAGCGTTAACTTCTAAAGAGCAGCTGTAGGTTACAGATCACACTTTGTTGGGGCTCAACACTTTGAGGTTTTAGAGTCCAGACCAGCTCTCTCCCTCCTCCAGACTCCCTCTGTACCTGGTCTTCCTGGGCGTCAGTCTCCTCTTCCTGGTAGTTAATCTGGTCTGTGCCCTGCTGGTCAAGATGACGGCCGCCGACGTCAAGACCATCGTCCTGGTGAGGGTCACCATTAACGACAGCCTGTTTGTCCTCTCGCCCGTCTCGCTGTCCGTCTGCCTCTACAAGGTCGCCAAGATGTCACTGGCCAACATCTACCTGGAGTCAAAGGTAAAGTCAGGATGACGAGGGCGCAGGTTTCTCTGCAGACCTTTCAAATTTACAACCATTACAAACCTGAACAACACTTTTGCTGACGGAGCTTTCTTCAAACTTAAACACAAACGTTTTCCACCACTGAGAGAAAACGTTCAGAAACATAATCACATCGCAGAGAGAAAATTAAAACTGAATTGAATGATTAATAAGAACACCTGTGCGTGCAGGGGGACGTCGGTGTGTCAGGTGACCCTGATCGGCATCATGGTGGTGTTGCTGTGCACGCGTCTCGAGCCTGCTACAACCTGGTCGTGCTCGCACTCACCGACATCGAGGCCATCAACTCCTTCGACTCACGACTGGTACAACGTCTCAGACCAGGTGAGGGCTGCTGTGGCCTGTGAACTGGACACAGGTGTTCGCTGGTTCTTCAGCAGGATTTCATTCAGAAAACCTTTTTTTAATGACTTTTTGCGCCTGACCTCTGACCTTTTACCTGTCTTTGTGTCTCCAGGCGGACCTTCGGTCGTCACTGGGAGACGCTGGTTACATCGTGTTTGGGGTGATTCTGTTCATCTGGGAGCTGCTGCCCACCTCGCTGGTGGTCTTCTTCTTCAGGGTGCGACGGCCGCCTCAAGACAGGGTCAGTCCTCCTGGTGGGGTCAGGTGACCTCTGACCTCTGGAAGTTGCTTTTTAGAAAACATACAAAAAGGATTAAAAGAACATGGACTTTCAACACTTTACAATTCTGTTAGAAATTCTTCGTCGCGTCCTTTTAAAAACCGGTTTGCTTCTTGTTCCTTCATGGTGCAGAACCACGGATCTTCTCTCAGCTGGTCACCTGGGCGTACCTGTAAATGCATGACATCACAGCTAGCTTGATGCCTCTTCAGTGCAGTAGGTCTGGTGTCCGATAGTCAAACTTCAGAGATGCTCAGTCAGGATTTTTCACTCAAGGAGAATTTAAGCATTTTTAACTTGTTATTGAAGCTTAATTAAAAAAAAAAAAAAAAAAAAAAAAAACATGATTCACGAATCGTGCAGTGCTGCGTTAAAGTGTTGAACAGTCCACAGATGTTTCTGCAGCCAGTGTTCGCCGGTGGATCTGAATGCTTGGCTTTTGTCCACAGAACTCCGCTGGGATACCAAACCACATTCTCTCCTCCAGAGGATATTTCTTCGACAACCCGCGTCGGTATGACAGCGACGACGACCTGGCGTGGAGCATTCCTCCCCAGAATGCATCAGCGAGGTACGGACGTCATTTCAGCTTCATTCAAATACAAATGATCGATGTTTTTTAAATTAGTAATGAATTAAATATCTGTCAGTAACATCAGTCTGAGTAATCTAAGTTTACAGCCAGTGGCCAGTTAGCTTAGCTTAGCTTAGCTTAGCTTAGACATTCACACGCATTGAACCAGTCATGTGACCAGTCATGTGACCCAGCTCTTCTTCTGATGACTGACCCTTTCCGTTCTCTCCCACAGTCTTTCCTCCGACTGCTACGACTGGAGCAGCCGCCACAGCAGTTTCACTGTGCACACCAACACTGACGAACAGCGCCTGGGCCGCCGCCGCCACCACCACCACCACCGGCGGCGGGGAGCTCCACCATTACCCATAACCCCCCTCTCCTCTGTACAGCACCGCTCTGCACTTTGACACCGATCAGTTATTGTGTTTTTTTAATTCTCACTGATGCAGATGTTCGTAGAGTCACAGTGTGGAATGTGTAACAGGGTTCCACACACAGTGTGGGACTGCAGCGCCGCCCTCAGGCCTGTAAGTGCGGTTCAGACTAGTAAAAAGTGCAGTGACAGATCCAGTAACAACGCATCTGAATCATCTTGCATGTGAATCGGGATCTTTAATCTAAACGCACACGGTCGACAATCAGGAGTAAAACCATTTAAATGCTCTGCACACCTGGTGGCGGTTCAGAGAACCACTGTATGTAAACGATGTTGTGATGAATGTTTTAGAGAATGTTCCTTCATCATTTCTGGGTAAAGTTTGAACGAGGATCAGTGAAGTAGTGAAAATAAGTCCGATCGATTCTTTATTTTTCTTCAAATAAATGTTTAACTCGATCAACTGAAGCTGTAAACGTGATTTTTTAGGATTTCCCGCGTTTGTTTGCTCGATTTTTCAACATGTTGACGGAAGGATTTTATTTTTGATCATTAAACATCAGACACGGAGGCATTTCCTGTCCTGAACTCTTCTTTGAGGTTTTGACTGTGACAGATAAAACTAACTACATCATAATCTGTACGAATACTTGATTTAACATAATCAATATTCTGTAAATATTAATAAGAAAACAGCTGAACACCTCGTGTGTTGGCTCGATGTACATCTCAAAACATCCACGTCCTAAGTCGACTCGAGTCTTAATAAAACTAATAAAGTCAAACTATCTTTATTAGCTGTGAAATAACTGTAAGTCTTGTTAAACTGAATATTTCTGTAACTATATAAAAAGTATTTTACCAAAAAATGTTTTAACATGAAAATCTTTAACCACCTGGAGAGTAAAGGAACCACCCGGCTGGTTAAAGCGGATTTACAGACTGGGCTCATCATTCTGGTTAAAGTGGTTTTGCGGTGTGGACATTTCTGTAACAGCGTTCAGAGAAAAGCTCAGACTCTATATTTCTACCACACGGGTTTTGTAAGTTGTTTGTACAGCCTCTCCGAGGGGACGGGTTCTGTTGTCCAGCTTTGTGTTTGTGACGTGTCGACACAAAAAAAACGGCGAACAATAAAACAACAAGTTCTTCCTGTTGTCATGACAACACACGTGTTTTCATTTCATCACTTTTCACTCACGTCATTTCAACATTTGACCCGTGAAGTTCGTGATTCACTTCCGGTCCCGGTTTGTTGAATCCTGTCCACAGATGAGACAAACCAGTTAGCGGTGGAGTATCCGAGGAGCTGCCAGGTGGATCTGTGTAAGCAGGAATGAATGAATGAATGACGGGGACGTCAGTGAGTGAGTGAGTGAGTGAGTCAGCTGATCCAGACTGAAACATCTCAAGATTTTAAGCAAAAGCCAAACAGAGCTGAGTGATGTCCAGAAATATTTATTCCTCTTTTCAAATAAATATACTCAGCAGGTACACACATCAACACGGAGCAACGACACACACACACACACACACACACGTGTATATGAATAACATATACACGTGTGTGTGTGTGTGTGTGTGTGTGTGTGTATATAAAAGATCTGAAAGCAAAAGAGAAAAACTTCATGGACTCCACATGAAGAGCGTGAAGATCTGCTGCTCGTTTGTTTCGTCTGTTTCTAAAGTGGCGCTTTAGTTTTAAGGCTGACGTGTGGACGTCCAGCTGCTGCTGTGTCCTCCAGCAGCTGGGCCTGTGGACGTCCAGCTGCTGGAGGACACGCAAGGCTCAGGGGAAGGCACGCGCACACGCACACACACACACACACACTCTCATAACAGAATAACTGAAATGTTTCCCTTTTCATTTGGTTTAGCTCTCAGTCACACAAACTGTTTCCTGTGCCAGAGTGGGGGCTTTTACTGTGAAAGGTTGCACAAAGGGATGAGTCAGCGCTCGAGGTCTAATCGTTTCCAAATAATAATAATAATAATTTAAAAAATGGTCAGAATCAATATTCACGACGAAGAAGCGCCTCCTCACTGAGCCGCGCAGACTCCCAGGTACTGACCCATATGAAGCTCCAGCACTCCAACTTTAACTGCGGAGCAAACAGCGCGTAGGCTGGAATGATTCTGCAGTTCCTCTAACAGCCACCAGGCTGACTGAGAAACTTCAAAACTATCGAACTCAGATCAAAACGTTTCAGCATTTTTCCTTCAGAACAAACAATATTAAATCAAGAAGCTCAGGCTGTTGAAACAATCTCTCTTCTTTCCTTCTGATGATTTTAGAAATCACTGCTGCATCCAACGACTCACGTCTCAGACACGACGTTAAACTAACAGGTCACTAATAAAAACTCAATAAAACATATATATTAAAAACCAGGTCACCCGTCTTTTGCTTGTTTTGACGTTGCTCTCTGATCGTAACAGGTGTGATCACTCCTGAACAGGTCAAGACAAAACGGCCGAAGCAAAAGCAACAGCGGAATAAACCAGGCAGCAGGAAACCGATCAGAGCCCTGAAAACCGATCAGAGCCCAGGGAACCGATCAGAGCCCAGGAAACCGATCAGAGCCCTGAAAACCGATCAGAGCCCAGGGAACCGATCAGAGCCCAGGAAACCGATCAGAGCCCTGAAAACCGATCAGAGCCCAGGGAACCGATCAGAGCCCTGAAAACCGATCAGAGCCCAGGGAACCGATCAGAGCCCAGGAAACCGCTCAGAGCCCTGAAAACCGATCAGAGCCCTGAAAACCGATCAGAGCCCAGGAAACCGATCAGAGCCCTGAAAACCGATCAGAGCCCAGGGAACCGATCAGAGCCCTGAAAACCGATCAGAGCCCAGGGAACCGATCAGAGCCCAGGAAACCGCTCAGAGCCCTGAAAACCGATCAGAGCCCTGAAAACCGATCAGAGCCCAGGAAACCGATCAGAGCCCTGAAAACCGATCAGAGCCCAGGGAACCGATCAGAGCCCTGAAAACCGATCAGAGCCCAGGGAACCGATCAGAGCCCAGGAAACCGATCAGAGCCCTGAAAACCGATCAGAGCCCAGGGAACCGATCAGAGCCCTGAAAACCGATCAGAGCCCAGGGAACCGATCAGAGCCCAGGGAACCGATCAGAGCCCAGGAAACCGCTCAGAGCCCTGAAAACCGATCAGAGCCCTGAAAACCGATCAGAGCCCAGGAAACCGATCAGAGCCCTGAAAACCGATCAGAGCCCAGGGAACCGATCAGAGCCCTGAAAACCGATCAGAGCCCAGGGAACCGATCAGAGCCCAGGAAACCGATCAGAGCCCTGAAAACCGATCAGAGCCCAGGAAACCGCTCAGAGCCCTGAAAACCGATCAGAGCCCTGAAAACCGATCAGAGCCCAGGAAACCGATCAGAGCCCTGAAAACCGATCAGAGCCCTGAAAACCGATCAGAGCCCAGGGAACCGATCAGAGCCCTGAAAACCGATCAGAGCCCAGGGAACCGATCAGAGCCCAGGAAACCGATCAGAGCCCTGAAAACCGATCAGAGCCCAGGGAACCGATCAGAGCCCTGAAAACCGATCAGAGCCCAGGGAACCGATCAGAGCCCAGGGAACCGATCAGAGCCCAGGGAACCGATCAGAGCCCTGAAAACCGATCAGAGCCCAGGGAACCGATCAGAGCCCTGAAAACCGATCAGAGCCCAGGGAACCGATCAGAGCCCAGGAAACCGATCAGAGCCCTGAAAACCGATCAGAGCCCAGGGAACCGATCAGAGCCCTGAAAACCGATCAGAGCCCAGGGAACCGATCAGAGCCCAGGAAACCGATCAGAGCCCTGAAAACCGATCAGAGCCCAGGAAACCGATCAGAGCCCAGGAAACCGATCAGAGCCCTGAAAACCGATCAGAGCCCTGAAAACCGATCAGAGCCCAGGAAACCGATCAGAGCCCTGAAAACCGATCAGAGCCCAGGGAACCGATCAGAGCCCAGGAAACCGATCAGAGCCCAGGAAACCGATCAGAGCCCAGGAAACCGATCAGAGCCCAGGAAACCGATCAGAGCCCAGGAAACCGATCAGAGCCCAGGAAACCGATCAGAGCCCAGGAAACCGATCAGAGCCCTGAAAACCGATCAGAGCCCAGGGAACCGATCAGAGCCCAGGAAACCGATCAGAGCCCAGGAAACCGATCAGAGCCCTGAAAACCGATCAGAGCCCAGGAAACCGATCAGAGCCCAGGAAACCGATCAGAGCCCTGAAAACCGATCAGAGCCCAGGAAACCGATCAGAGCCCAGGAAACCGATCAGAGCCCTGAAAACCGATCAGAGCCCAGGAAACCGATCAGAGCCCTGAAAACCGATCAGAGCCCTGGAAACCGATCAGAGCCCTGAAAACCGATCAGAGCCCTGAAAACCGATCAGAGCCCAGGCAGGAGCCGCTCACCAGGCAGCCATCGCATCGCAGGGTTATTTAACTATGGAATCAAGTCATTGTCCAATAGCTGCAACTGTTGATGAGCCACACACACACACACACACACACACGATAAACTGGTCCACGTCCTCAGGCTAGGAGCAGCAAACTTCTCTAAAACAGCAGGAGGCGGTGAGACAGGAAGGAGGGGACACACAAACACCAGACAGGCAGCGGCGTCCTGACGGTGCGGACAAATGACGTCTGTCTTGGCTGAGTCCTTCCTCCGGACAGAGTCTTTCTACAGCCTCACAGACGAGCCGCAAAGGTCTGACTCAGGTTCATGCGTGTCAAATCCAACAGGAAGTGATGTCACCAGAAGGCGGGATTAGCAAAGGAAACGAGCCGTGAGGTTTCCCCCGACAGCTTTAAATCAGACTCAGTCACTTCCTGTAGAACGCAGTTTAATCTGCAGGCATCATGAGTCCGCCTGGTCTGTTACATCACTTCCTTCCACGCGTTTGATTACTTCCTTCAGGTTCCAAGGTCAACAGCTGAAAAAACACCAAATGAAATGAAACTTAATGAAGAGGTCAGAGTTTGTCAGAGTGTTTGGTTCTGACGAAGGCAAGAGGAGGCAGAAGAGTTAACATTCACAGTCCAGACGAAGGAGGACGACGTTACAGACGGGAAAAATCAGATTTATGGGGGAAAAATGGCTGAAGTGGGCGTGGCGTTAACTTCACTGCTGATCCTGACGTCCGTAGAAATGGCCTTCTCCCTGGCGAGGATCAGAATATTGCAGTTCTCTGTGGGCCGGTGCCACCGACCAGCCAGGGAAAGCATCGCCTCCTGTTACCTGCTCTCCTTCAACAGCAGGCGGAAATTGTGGAGCTGGTGTATACTGGTGGACAACCTGAGGGACAGACAGAGACAAGTGACATGTAACACAGGTCTTTACACATTTGCAGTTGATCCAGATGCTGAAACGTTTCACAGGAGAAGTGAAAAATCTGAGAGTCCCCGGACGCCTTTCAGGAGCGCACCTGCCGAAGGCGTTCATCAACGCCACGATCTCCTGCCGAGTGAGCTGGAAGCCTTTGGACGGGCTGTGTTCCGGAAGGTTCTTGATCTCTTTCTCGGAGAAGAGGATCTTCAGAGCCGTGCCCAGACCCTGAGTCTGCAGACAACACACACACACGGGATTCAATCGGTTTGTCCAATCACAGGAATGCTCGTTCAGCAGACCCTTCAATTACACAGAGAATTCACACACACACACACACACAGTCAGTGACTCACCTGGAGTTTTCCCCACAGTCGACACTTACTGCAGCCGACACAGTCCATGATCCTGGAGATGTTTTTGAAATGGAGGCGGAACTCCTCCTGAAGGATGAACGAGAGGAGAGGACAGTGTTCGGAGTTTGGGTTTGGCAGAACCGTTAAATCTGCTGTGACTGGTTTCCTGAATTCTAATGTTTAAAAGGTTGTGGAGTATGGAGACACTGAGCCCGGTGCTACACGAAGCTTCATGGCACAGAGTTATTCTACTTCTGTCCCAGTGACACTGGAAAGATTCGACTCCGATCAGATAAAATCAGATCGATCGGTTTCTGCTTCACTGCTCGTTACAAACAGAGCAAACAAAACCACAAAAACAAACAGTGTCGCACACAGACAGCGACTCTCCTCTCTGCTACGCCACATGTCGGATGCTGAGTCGCTGTTAAAGCTTTTGTTTTTTTCACCTTCAGTGTTTTGGCTTCCATTTTGTGTCCGGCAAACATGGACTTCTCATCAAAGTGCATCGGGAAAGCTCTGGAAGACAAAAGGAAGCTGTTAGTGTGACAATCCCTTTGTTCTGAGGTTACAAACGACAAACTTTCCTGTGTAAAGTAACATGCATCTCCTCACAGCTGCTGTGATTTCAACCCTTCCTTTATTCAACCGCACACCAAACATTTTCACAGAGCTCTTGGCCGGACTGAACAGTGACGTGTGACTACAGTTCGAGATGAAGCTCGTCTGAAAGCCTCGACCCGTGTGGACTCTCTCTTACTTGATCTCGTTGAAGATCTGCAGCAGCAGGTCTTTGGTGGCTCCGTCCTCCTGCGCGTTTCCGGTGTACAGGTTGACGAAGGCGCGTTCGAAGTACGGAGCCACCTTGTAAAGCGCCCGCAGCTCAATCAGGTACAGGAAGTAGAGGTTCTTCAGACGCCGCGTGCCCTCGCCCTTCGTCTCGGCCGTGTCGAAGCGCTGCCGGAACTCCTGGATGTTTGGACCCCACACTGACCGACCCCAGCCCTCTGAGGAGCCAACCACAAACAGCATTTTACTGCAGGACCTTTTAGTTTCAGGGATTTGATATAATAATATTTTCACACAGCAGGTACTGATTCCTTACACTTCTGTTTTCCTGTTAAGTAAAAATAAAAAAAATTCAATATTATTAATTATATAATTATATAATATTATGTACTCTATTTATGTCCTGAAAACCTGGAACTTTCCTGTTAGCATTAAATGAATTAGGATTAATGCTACAGGTGACAAACTGGACAAGCGTTTCTCAGGTTAGGGGGTCGTACCGTCCAGCAGGTACTCGGCACACAGGTGGATGTTGATGCTGCTGTGGAGGCCTGAGATGAGTCGGTAAAAAACCCTCTTCTCTAAACACAAACCTGGAGAGAGAGACGGGAAGAGACTTAACTAAAACCTTAACAGTAACATCAGCTAACGTTTTACTAACACTGTCCAAAAGAAAGCGACGCTTCATGTAAAGGTTCAGTTCAACCAAATTACTGAAAACATTTACTCTTTCTTTCCTTCCATTGAATGTTTTCATGCAGGTAGGTTTGGTTCTATTTGCTCACCTGTCCGTCTGCGTCCACATCTTTACAGTGGAGCTGAGTTTCCAGTGACTCAGAATCTAAATCTTTATACGTATTATTCTGTTTCAGCTGATTTTTGTCCTCTACTGTGTTTTACTCTTTTTAAATCTTTATTTCCCTGTGTTTGTTTTCTGTCTTTCTACCTGCCTTCCAGTTAACGTCCTGTTTCCTGTGTCAGATTTGAGATTTGTAAATGTGTGTTATTTAATGTTTGATGTTATTTAATAAACCAAACTATCGTCACTTCTCTCGGTGTGGTCCGATTTATCCAAAGATGAATCACGCGTCACGCGGCTCTCTGTAAAAGCTTTCTGGCCTCTGTGCAGCCGAACACGTGCAGAGGAAGCAGAGAGGAGATAAGAGGCTCCGCTCTGTCAGCTCAGCTTCACAGAGCCAGGCTTCTGACGGCGACAGGAAACATGACTGATATCTTCAGCAGACATTTTACTACCAGCAGTTCTAATGTGCATGAGGAATAACGGTGAAGAGTTTAAATTAAAAGATGAAACTAATGACAATGCAGTTTTTCTTCAGGTTAATCCAAATAAAGCTGTAACATAAAAGTGCTTCACTTGTTAAAGTATCTTGTATCTTCGCCGGAGACGAAACTCTTTGAGGTTAAAGGAAGCAAATGTTAAAAAAAGAAAAAGGAAACAGAAAGTTGTTTGTTAAGTCGAGTGAAAGTGAAATGTCAGAGAATAATTCCCTCGGTGACGGAGGGAGAAACGGGAGGTGGTACCTACCTTCCAGCCACTTGTAGAAACCTTCTCCTGCAACGTGAGCGACATCAGAACAAAGACATGACAAACTTTATCTTTAACACACACAACAACAACACAACCAAAAATAAATCCATGTGAAGTCAGTGAAGGTTTACTCACCATCATCATCACCTGAACACAGAAAGACAGAGGAGACAGAACAGAGCTGTTAGGACTGTGCTATTAATACACACACACACACACACACACACACCAGCCTCAGCCTGCCCTCACTGATATAAATGAGGAAGAAGCTGAAGATCTGTGTTTGTTGAAATGTGAGTGATGAAACCGTCTCGCTCACCTGTTCCTCACTTCCCTCAGTATTCAGCCCATTTCCACCTGCCCTCAGCTTCTACCTGAACCTGAACCTGAACCTGCTATAGCTGAACCTGTGTCTGCATCCTCGTCCCCGCTGCCCTGTACGCTGTAAACAGACTCACCTCTGCTCGGAGCCAGAGGGTTCAGAGGTCGGTACACTGATCTGGGCCTGTCGACACAAAAGCAGAGTTTTCTTCAATGATCACAGTAATCACCACAGATTCAGACTTTCTTTACATTTAAAAGGCTTAAATTTGAACATTTCTTGGAGAATAAAAGGACAAAGAACAGATTTTCAAAAAAATGTAAAATTTAAAAACAGTCTGTTTTACACACACTGTGTGAGTGTGTGTGTGTGTGTGTTTCAGTCTCACTTGAAGCAGTTTTCCTCATAGATGCTGTTCCAGACTCTCCACGCTGAAGGACCCTTATATCCAGTGAATCGCTCCGGATTCAGCAGCAGATCCACATACTCAGCATCTGGAGAGGTTTCATCTAAAACACACACACACACACACTTTAAAGGACTGAAAACATGGCCACATGTAAGCGAGCTTGCTGAGATGCAAACACTCTTCATGCTCAGTTAAATGATGGATTCAGTCAAACAGCTTCATCAGATCTAAAACTGCAGTTTTTCCTGAAGCTGGTGCTAAAGGAAAGTCGTGAGGTCATCAACCTCTAATGGAATGTGATCAGGAAGTTTGATATTTCTGTGCGTGGGAGGTGAATTTGTTCCCATGGTGATGTCTGATCAAAGGTCAGGAGCAGGAACAGTGGAATAATAGTGGAAATCTGAGCAGAAGTTCCTGTCAGAGTTTAAAAATCCTCACCATCCAGCTCACAGAAGTGGTCCTGAGCGTCGTCGTGTCTCGCCCAGTCAGCGAACGCCTCTTTGCTCTGGTTACTAAAACAGGAAACAGCAGATTTTATAGTTTGTAGCAGTAAAGATTTGGATGTAAGTAAGAATACCCAACCCAACACACAGAGGTTTGTTCTTCCTGGTGTTTCACTCTCAGGTCATTTTTAGACTTTACAGCCGAGCGAGTTGAGCAGGTTTTTAATGGTGTGTTGCGTCGTCTTTGTTTTAATCAGCACAAACTTGTGTGTGTGGTTTGAATTCTCCTAACGATGACCCTGTACATTTCCCACAGCAGCAGACTGAAACTACCAGCAGCTGCAGGTCAGACGCTGGTGAATGTTTGACCTGGTTGTTATCAGCTGCTGAAGCCTGTTGAAAATGAGGCGGCAGATAAAACAGACAGGAGCACGTCCGTGGTCTCACCTCAGGGTGCTGTTGATGGCGCCCAGCTCTTTGGCCTGTTCACACTCTGTCATGTCCGACATCGTACTCGCTGCCTGGGAGTACTGGAGAGAGGAAGAGGGGGAAGGAGGGAGGGAAGGAGAGAGGGAAGGAGAGAGATGTTAGTATGTCGTGCTAATAATAATACTATGACCTCTACAGCTTTCATATCACCTTTGACTTCATCTGCCCTGTGGAGCAGTGAAATGTGCAGAGCTGCCGGTTCATTAGAAATTCCCATTTGAAAGTTTTACTGAAATGATGAACTTCACAGAGAAATCGCACCTCGAATGTTTTACTGTTTTCTCAGAAAAGACGCCAGAGCTGAGAGCAAGATGAGACTGATACCACTAACATCTGTCCGCTCAGTATGAAGCTGCAGCTGGTTAGCTTAGCTTAGCATCAAGACTGGAAACCAAGGAGGATTTTTATTTTGTGTCCACTGGATACAGCAAAGCTAGCTGTTTCCCCCTGGTTCCAGTCTTTATGCTAAGCTAAGCTAACCAGCTGCTGGTTAAAGCTTCATTTACCTACACACACGAGAGTGGTATCAAAGATTATGTGTGTTGAACAGCAGCCACTGTGTCCACAGCAGATAAAGACTTCACTCAGTCGCTTTACTGAGCGAGTGCAATGAGACCACAAGCAGGAAACAGCAAAATGTCTGCTGGCGAGAGGCACTGCGTTCACTTCTTCTTTCACTTTTTTTTTCACCGTCTACAGCAACTGGAGAAGAGTCACAAAGCAGAGTGAAGCCTCTGTCAGAAAGGACAGTGCACACCGTCACCACAGCCACCTGTGAGACGTCACCATTAACCCGGCGAGTTCCAGGTGGGCTGGTCTGAGACTTTCCCCTCACACTGCTGAGGTGGCACATATTCATGTTTCCTTTAACCCCTCCCACTGATTCCTACAGTAACTGCTGAGTCTCACAGCTGATGGTCAGTGAAACCGATTCGACCTTGACTGAGACCAGTGCAGATGTCCAAACACGTCTGGTTCATTACAAGACAAACATCAGGCGGCGAGCCAAGAGCTGGCAAACACTCAGTCCTCAGCCTCTACATGGAAACTATCAGAGGAGATAAGCTGAGTGGCGTGTGTGTGTGTGTGTTCTCGCTTCAGTGAATCAGCTGATGAGACAGAAAGTGCTGGAACAAACGCAGCTGGTCCTTAACTCCATTAAACTAGCTAAAGGCACCTGACGTCCAGGGATGAGTGCATGTCCCACAGACAGAGGGAAGACAGGACGTGCTGAGAGACAGACTAACACGCTGCTGGCTTAGGTTAACACAAGATTTGTTGACAGCAAAAAAAAAAAAGATATATATATATCTGTATATAGAGTGACAGCAGAATTGTGTAGTTTGTAAATTTGCATATAAAGGCAGACATCACCATGCAGAAGCTACAACAGCTGAAAATGTTTGGGGAATAAAAGGATTTCATAGAAACTTCTCATGTTTCTCAATGAAAAAAATAAGAATCAGGGTTTCGAACGATGCTCGGACCTAAAGACGCTGGGACAAATCTAAAAATCTAAATGTTTTTAGTGGTGTAAAACCCAACATTTGTATTCTCACTTTAACTTCAGTCTCACCTTGTTGTAGTTCCCAGACTTGATGCCAACGGGGATCTTACTCTGTCAAACACAACAAAGATCCACAAACAAACAAACAAATGAACGATCAGAGATCCGTTGTATAAACACTATTTCATGAGCTAATCAGCATCTTAAAGCTGACACGTTTTGTTAAACTGATGTTAAACATAACTGTAATAATATTATAACTATATCATATCATTATTATTGTTGTTGTTATGGTTTAATAGATGTGTGTGTGTGTGTGTGTTTGACCTCTGACCTCAGGACAGGGCTCCACATGACAGTCTTTGATGGAGCAGTGTCCGTCATCAGGCCAGAAAGGACACGGTCGCTTCAAGTTCACCTGCAGAGAGGACAGAACAAACGTCCTGAAGGAGCCAGGGTTCAAGTTTAGCTGATCAAACAAAGGAGTTTTAATTTAAATCCATTATAATCTAACGTCCAGTGAACCTGGAGCTCCAGGATCCAGAGCAGTGAAACTGTCTGTCCCGTCTGTGAGGCTAACACCAGCAAGAGTTCGATCCACCTCAGGGCAGAGCCATCAGTCAGACCACAACACTGTCACGTCTCACTTCCCAGCAGGTTGGTAATCCTAACATAACCTGGCAACTGTGCAGCTGTTAGAAATAAAATAAACTTTATTTTTGAAGTGTTGTGCTTAGACACAAACGCAGGTCTCAAATTTATAGAAACTCATTTAAGCTGAAATATGCTGGTATCTCCAAAAGATGAATCACCTTCTCTACAACAAAAGTTTTACCAACAGACGGCTGACGTCCGTTACTGGAGCTTTTAGTTTGGCTAAAAACATCCCGGATAATAACTTAAACAAAACAGAATAAAAACTTTTCAAAAAATTTTATTTAATTTAATTAAACTCTCATCTATGGAAAGTAGCTAAGGTTTGTCCAAACCGTCGTTAGACTTGTCTCCAGGTGCTTTTGTGAAAAAAAAAAAAAAGTCAGTCGCTCGAGCAACAAAGGTGTAAACACTACCTGTCAACGCCGTGTGACGATGTAACACAAACTGTTGGTATCAGTTCATCCTGAAAGTGCAACGGCCAAACTGCAGCCGGTCGCAGCTTGTCCAGCCAAACAGACGTAGACATAAATGTCCCCATAGTTCCAGTTTAAGAACTCACTGCAAACACCTTTGTATTTTGTCTTTGTGTTACTGTGTGAGTTCATGGACTCCAGTTGCAACAGACCACGTATTTCACAATATTTCACAAACACGTCGCTCGTCCTTCCTGTTCTGTGACCAGCCTCGTAACCGGCTCTAAAGGAAAAAGGAGAAATACTGCAGCTGCTGTGCTGTTTCACAGTCGGACTCAGAGAGCGAACCAAAGCATTTACACAGACAGGAGACAGGTTTCTGTGAGTAAGATCAGCATGAATCTGAGTCTCAGCCAGTGTCCCATCCAAAGTGCTGTGTACACCAGGACGGAACTGTTGTCACTCAAAAGGTAAAATAACAGAAAAATAAAGTCTGTGACTGTTTTTAAAGGACATCAGTTCACCTGACAGTGAACATGGCAGCTGAGGAACACTGTACATACACGTGTTGGTAAAAGCAGCTGATCGATCTGAACTCATTTCTCCCCGGACTGTCCCCACACATCCAAACATTCTTCTTCCTGATACAGTAAGAACCAGCCACTGCAGTGTACAGTAAACGACACAGCTCAGAAAACATTTGCAGAGCAGCAGCAGCAGCAGCTCTCACCCTGTAGTATCTGAAGTAGTCTCTCTCTGTCAGCTTCTTGATTCGAGGGTAAACCTTGAAGTTGTTGAACACATCGATGCTTTCGACGTCACAGAAGCAGTCATCCAGGACGCCGGTGAGCTGGAGCAGAGCGGAGAGAAAAAGGATTTTACTGCACAATGAGAACTTTTAGATCCCAACTTTCCAAACAACAAACAACCAAATAACAACCCAAACTAAATTAAATGCTTAGTCAGTGATAGTTTTTATAACTGGCATATTTTGGCCTGAATGTGTCTTCTGTCTCTTCGGGTTCTTTTCTTTTCTGCATCTGTTGTTCAGCACTGTGTGTTGTCCATTAACATGTAAATAAAGTTTTATTGTTATTTTGCACAAAACATGTTGATCTGCAACAACACGCTGCATGAGCATCAGCAACATGTCCATCCACAGCTCCACCAGTGATCGCTGAGCCTCCCCCTGTCCTGTCCTGTCCTGTCTGCAGATACATCCACCGTGAGAGGACACACAGCGCATACAGGTGAATCAGAATCCAGACCTCCCTCTGATCAACAGACTGCACCTTCAGACTCAGCTGCTATGTGTTTGATCTGAGGGACAACTGAACCGAACAAGCCGAACGTAAATCTGAGAACATGAATACGTTCAGTAAACAGAGGAAGGCATTATGGGTGGGGCATTAACGCCACCAGCCTGTTGTGAGGAAGGTGTGAAGTGTCGAGCTAAGCAAGAAGCTGGTAACTAACCATCACCTGTGGTCTTAGTCCACTGTAAACACCTGGTTTAACTGGCTGAACGCAAACACACGGCTTATTATTCATTTCCTGATACTGAAACCTGCATTGAAAGAACAAATTCTAACCAACAGCTTATTTACTGAGCAGTAATTCAAAGTCTGGTCTCTGAGCATCATGTAGAATCTGTTCGTCTGTTCACTGGGTGGTTTTTACTGCCTGAGCTTTGCTAGTCTACGTTTATCTTTTGTTTTTTTAATTTGCATACATGAGTATACAAACAAGCTAAAGGGCGGGATCACCAGCTCTGACATGTAACATGATCACAGTGGTGTTTTTACATGTGTGTAAAAAGTCAGCACTGTGTATATTTTACATTATTGAAACTCATTTTCAGTGGAAACCAGCGGCTGCTTGAACAATTAAACATGTAGGTTTTTGCACAGTAACTACAGCTGGTTATTGCTGAATTATTGTTTTTTAACTCATGGGTTTGTAAACTGTTTGTTTTAATTTTTTAGAGGCAGATTTTTTTTTCAAAGACATTCTTACCAATAATTATTTTGCTTAAGAAATTATACTGTTCTTTTCAGGCAACTACCATGGAAATGCATAACACTGCCCGCTCTACTGCCTTATAAGAGCATATGAGTGGTATAACAAACAAACCCAAAGTTACCAGGTCGAGATATGACCAACCATATGGAGCCAGCTTTGGACACTTGACTTTCAAGAATGAACCACAGGAGCTTAAATATTAAAAACACTGATATGGCCCTCTCCTTCTTTTTTAAAATCTTTTTTTTCTGACATTGCTGTCGGTCAGATTTTCCTCCTGCTGCTCACAGACCTTCAGAAACACCTGCAAAGTCTCATTATGACACAAAAGCACAGCTGACCTCTGAGTACAGCAGTCCACCGAGCGACAGGAAAGGCAGGAGGAGGCAAATTCCTCTCAGCATCCTGCTTCCTACTTCTGCTTTCTGTCTTAACTCCTTCAGATTAAAACTTCCCTTTGGTGAACTCGGATCCCATGTGTCTCAGCAGCAGCAGCAGCAGCTCTGTCTGTGGGCTGAGCTGTCATTACAGACCTCCAGCCCCATGCCCGCCCGGGGCCGCGCCTCCAAACAGCCAGCTGTCAGAGTGAACCCCGCCCTCCCGCTGGAGCCTGCCGGTTTGTAGTCCTCTGCGGGTTCTGAGGCCGTTAGGAGCGCGTGTTGGCTGTGAACCAAAAGACTACAACTCCCACGAGGGGGCAGGGTTTGGGAGCTCCGCCAGCAGCCAATCAGAGTACACCACGCTTTTCTAGTAATAGGAATAACAACAGTTTGGCCAAAATCTGAATCTGTGTCCGAGTTCAAACGCGTGATTTCGGATATTTACGCTTCTTTAATTTGTCTTCATCGTTCCCACTGCGTTTAATGTAAAGCTTCAAAACGGCGAAAGTATAATTTATATGAGGCGAAGGAAATTAGCTACAGGAGCCCACAGCAAAGCCACATCTCACCTCCAGTTACGTTACACTGGCAATGTTATTTTCTATACGAAGGATTAAAGAAAAGTCACGTAATGTTTGAGTTTAACTTGATGTGTCACCAGTTTTCATTAAATAACTAAGAAGGAAAAAACGGAACTATTCAGCAATTTGAATGTGTGCTGTTCACACACACACACACACACACACACACACACAGAGTTGCAGCTAGCTAACATCTCTCGCACACACAAACACACGGTGACGTCAAATTAAGATGACAGTAGAACATGCTAGAAGGTTTCCTCGGTGGAGCCAGTTGTACCGTTTAAAGCTGGACAGAAACTTATTAAAGCCTGATAAAACCCGCTCTGGCCCCGGGTTTAAATGAGCGCGGTGTGCGGAGGTTACTCACATGGCAGAGGCAGCTCTGGTCCGGGCTGTCCGGGCTGTCTGAGGCTCCGCTCGGGCTCTCGCTGTGCTGCGTTTGCGGTTTGACGGTGTTTTGGTGAAACCAACCCAGAACAAAGTTCCCGAAGAACCAGGCCAACAGCAAAACACCGAACGCTTGTAAAGTTACTCTCCACATCGCTCGCTGTGCTGGCGGCGCACCGGTGGGACAGTAAAAACAGAAAAAAATCAGCAGGACCCCTGTCCGCTGAGCTCGTCCTACTGTTGTGTGGCGAGTTGGAAGCTAACTACGGTAGCTTCAGGCTAGCTGAAGTTAGCATCAGCAGGCTAACAGTGGCTATGAAAATAAGAGCGGGCCGGTGAACTGAGCAGCCCGGTGCCTGAGAACCCTCACACGGGCATTTACAGTTGTAGCTCCCCTAACACTGCCGGGTCGTCGTGTAATAATGGTGCATCTCTGGATAAGTTTTCGCCCACCAGCTTCTACTTCACTGTCAAATTAGCAAAACAAGAAGTGGTGTTACTTCCGGCTAATATTATCAAAATAAAATCCCAACTGCAGAACTTTCACCTGTAATAGATCTTTTTCATACCATCCACTGCTGTCTGATACAGACTGCTGTTAATTTTACTGTCCACTGAATAACATTGCTCAGACGTACCTCCATGATATATGATGTGAAGTGAGGTTTGGTTGATTACACACAGTACTTAATGTAGAAGAGACCAATAGCACACCCTACATTCTGTAAGGACTGTTTTTAAAATCTTCAAACATTAAACAACGTTGATAGTTTTATTGTTTAACTCGTTATTTTCTCTATTTGTTGTTATTTTTAATGAACAGTTGAGAGGGGACAGGAAACAGAAATTTGGTCTGCATCCAACCACTGGGCTGGCTATCAGTGCAAACTGAATGTCTTAAGGGGTTTGGACTGATGGTTGAATAGAACAAGACACCTGAAGACATCACCTTGGCCTCAGAGACATTGGCAAGAACATTTTTCACTTCCTTCTTTTGTTTTTATGGAACAAATCCATCAATTCATCAGTGACTTGAATAGAAAATGAGCAGATTCATTTCATTCTTTTCATACGTGCAGATTTTCTGTGCAGCTCTGTGTGTTATTATGGGATCATTAATCTAATGCTGAGCCTCAATGAGCTTCTTGACCTCAGTCTCTGAAGTTTGTACAAGTCAGATGTGTTTCCCCCTGTGTCCAGCAGAGGTCAGCATGACAGCAGACCTCAGAGAGAGGAGAGTGTGTTGGGTAGAGGACTGGAAGTACAGGGCAGCTTCAGTGTCACGTTGTTCAGGCGGAAGTGGAAGAGTTTGTCAGAGCCACAGCAGAGCTGTATTAAAGACAAGTGTCTGCTCTGTCTGAAGACAGACTGAACTGAGTTCAAAGATCTTTCTGAACAGCCCAGCAGAATATCTGAACACACCGGTGAGTACGGAAGTTAACATGAGTGTGTTTCAGCTGGTTTAACACAAAACTTTAACTCAACTCTGGACATTTCTTTTTAATTATTTCTTTTTATTTCTTCATCCATTAATTCATTGTTTCACTTGACACTTGACTCTTTCACTTCACTCTAACTGAGAATTCATTTAAGTGCAATTCAAAATTGCTTAACATAGTTTTTGTTTCAGTTTTCATGAAATAAACAATCAAAGCTTCTTTTGAGATAACATCTTTCTTTCACTCTGCCTGAGGTGGCTGTTAGAATTTGAGGATTCTCTCCATTCCTTGCTTTGCCAGTTGTTTTCTGCCTTCCACTCTTATTGGTGCCTGACATTATTCCTGAAGTCATGCTCTGATATGTCGAAGCCACTTATGAAAGTGGTCCATGTAACACTTATTGCTTGTTGATTTTCCATGTACAAAGTTAAAAATAGAAAACTGGAAAATTTTATTAACTTTTCACCAGACTATCTTTCATTTGTTGGATGTGTGCACAGTGTTGTAGAAGTTTTGCAATTGTTTTTCAAATTGTTGTTCCTCAGAATGTTGCAGAGAAAAATGGAAAATGAGAAAATCTGAGTACTTTTATTTCTGTTCATGCTGCTCAGTGTTTATTGATCATGGCTGTTTTCAATAACTGCCTCATTAAAATGCCTAACAAAGGGACCAAGGTGCCAGGCCATTCTGTTTTACAGTGATAAGATCATTTCAATAATGTGGATTGGGGGGTTGTTAAAACTATGTTCTGGTACCAACAGCTGCACCTACAGGTGCATCCCTCCATGCTCACTAAAACACATGTTCACCACCACTAAAGCTCTTGGTCAATAAGTGAAATGTAGCACATAAAGCTACAAAGCTAAATGCTACATGTATGTTTATATTGAATTCAATTTTCTAATTTCTATTGCTCATTTAGCCTGATGGAAAATCAAAGTGGACACATTTCTTTTTGTACTTTTCACTTTCACTTTTGTCCTCAGTGTGTGGACATGTCTGCAGCCAGCGGTCTGTGGTCTGAAGACCAGTTCCTGTGCTCCATCTGTCTGGATGTGTTCACTGATCCAGTCTCCACACCATGTGGACACAACTTCTGTAAACACTGCATAACTCAGCAGTGGGACATGAATGTCCCGTCCCAGTGTCCCATGTGTAAAGAGGTTTTCCACATAAAACCAGAGCTGAGGGTCAATACTTTCATCTCTGAGATGGTGGCTCAGTTCAGACAGGAAGCTCAACAGGAAGCCAGCAGCAGCAGCTCAGAGCAACAAGTTTCCAAACCAGGAGAAGTTCCCTGTGACGTCTGCACTGGAACCAAACTGAAGGCCCTGAAGTCCTGCCTGGTGTGTCTGACCTCCTACTGTGAGACTCACCTGGAGCCTCATCTGACGGCTTCAGGTCTGAAAAGACATCTGCTGATGGACCCTGTGGACAACCTGGAAGACAGGATGTGTAGGAAGCACGACAAACCTCTGGAGCTGTTCTGTAAGACCGACCAGACATGTGTCTGCGTGCTCTGCTCTGTGTTAGACCACAAGACACACGAATTTGTTCCTGTGAAAGAAGAATATGAAGGAAAGAAGGCAGAGCTGGGGAAGACAGAGGCTGAGATTCAGCAGATGATCCAGGAGAGACGACTGAAGATTCAGGAGATCAAACAGTCAGTGGACTTCAGCAAGGAAAAGGCAGAGAGTAAGATCGCAGAAGGTGTTCGAGTCTTCACAGCTCTCATGGAGTCTGTTCAGAGAAGCTTGAATAAGCTCATTGAGGAGATGGAAGAGAAACAGAAAAGCACAGAGAAACAGGCTGAAGGCTTCATCACAGAGCTGGAACAGGAAATCTGGGAGCTGAAGAAGAGAAGCTCTGAGGTGGAGCAGCTCTCACTCTCTGAAGACCACCTCCACCTCCTCCAAAACTTCACATCCCTGAAAGCTGCTCCACCCACCAAGGACTGGACAGAGGTCAGAGTCCGTCCACCATCATATGAGGGGACTGTGGTGAAAGCTGTGGCTCAGCTGGAGGAGACGCTCAGTCAAGACATGAAGAAGCTGTTTGAGGCTGAGCTGAAGAGGGTCCAGCAGTATGCAGTGGATGTGACTCTTGATCCTGATACAGCTCATCCTCATCTCATCCTGTCTGATGATGGGAAACAAGTAAATCATGGTGATGTGAAGAAGAAGCTCCCAGACAACCCAGAGAGGTTTTCTTATTGTGTTTTTGTCTTAGGAAAGCAGAGTTTCTCTTCAGGCAGATTTTACTTTGAGGTTCAGGTTAAAGAGAAGCCGAAATGGAATTTAGGAGTGGCCAGAGAGTCGATCAGCAGGAAGGGAGACATCACACTGACTCCTACAGATGGTTACTGGACTATATGGTTGAGAAATGGAAATGAGTACAGTGTGCTTATTGGTTCTCCAGTCCGTCTGTCTCTGAAATCTCAGCCTGAGAATGTGGGGGTGTTTGTGGATTATGAGGAGGGTCTGGTCTCCTTTTATGACGTAGATGCTGCAGCTCTTATCTTCTCCTTTACTGGCTGCTCCTTCACTGAGAAACTCTACCCATACTTCAGTCCCTGTACCAATGATGGTGGTAAAAACTCCGCCCCTCTGATCATCTGCCCTGTCAATCAAACTGCCTGATCTTTATTCTGATGAAACATCGGTGAATATACTTATTAAATTAATCTTATGTGTTCTAATAAGCCCATCAGTTAGTATTAGGATGTCAGTAGACCCCCCCCACACACACACACACTGTAAAAACATGGCAAAGTGTAATAATTCTATATTGTCTGACGATTGTACGTTAACATTATTGAATTTTTTAGAGCAGATCACAGACAAGCAAGAACTTCGTGCCTTTAATGATTAAATACAAAGGCTTCGTGTTGGTGTCGTGTTGGTGTTGTTTCTGATGTCACAGTTTCTGCTTTTACTCTTTTTTTTTTTACATTTTGAGCACAGAAGTGAACTTACTGTCTTCACCAAGGTTTCCACTGCCATTGAAATGTGAATCACAGAAGAATCAAACACTGATGACTGTCCTAACTGATGCTCTTTAATGAAGAGGTGCAGATCTTACAAGGCATCCACATTATCCGCAGGTGTGAGGTAGAGTTTGTAAATACAGTGAAAATAATGTTGAGCTTTCATAACACAATGTGTGTGTCATTCCTCTTTAAGTTAAATTCCACTGAGTGATATATCGCTTTTTTTAACTGAAGGAAGCGTTTCTCGGCGGCTGCTGTACTATTTTATTTTGAAGTTCACGTCCTTTTCCCGTTTCACAACCTGCTGGTGAAATATTTTGAAAGTCATAGCCGGAAGCTTGACGGTGTTTAGCGCAGCGGACTTGGCGGCGTTGATGATGCTGAGGAGAGAGCATCCTCCGCTGCGGGACTTCACACAGGCAGGCCGTGTGTTTTGGTACATGTGATGTTAGAAAGGGGAGCATTATTATTCTTACTGTTGTTATCATTACATGTTATTTCGTTACCGTGAGTTCAGGCTGCTCCCGGTGATCTCCCGTTTCAGGCTGACGTCCTGAGCTGAGCGATGGTGGATTTGTCCGAAAGTGGTGCAGTGTCGCCCGGACACAGCAGACACGGACAGGGCTCCGGCTCCGGTATTAACGGGAAGAAGACGTCGAAAAAGTCGCGAACGAGAAGAGGCAAACGAGGCAGGCGAAGAAGGAATAAAAAGAACAACAGGAACAACAAAACACCGCCACCGTATTTACCACCGGAGGTAGCTACCGGTCTTTAGCCTGGGGATTATCGGGACATCCAGCCCGCTAAAGTAGCCAGCTAGCTAGTGGAGCTAGTCGCAGGCTAATTTCTGCGACAGTTTGTTTACACCACACTAATAAAATATCTATAACATGGCGCCGAAAGGCTGTTTGACTTAGAGTTAGACTTCATTAAGGAGCCCCAGTCGCCAATATACGATGTTCTCTCGTCTGGTGAAAACGTCCCGCCAAACTGCGCTCAAATATCTGACAATTAAAAACATTCTTGTTTAAAGTCAGGGCACAGAGGCCATAGAGGGAGACGCAATATATTTTTCTGAAATAATAATGACCAACTAATAATTCGGCAACTACATGTTTGTCGTTTACTTTTGTTAGCGTCCAGCATTTGGAATAGTTTAAATCTTAAAGCTACCACTGACTAAAGTTTGGTGGTAGAAATATGGACAAGCAGTCGTATAAACATGTTGTTCTAACGGAATAAGAGGCACCAGGCGAATTAACTGTATGCTGAAATGAGAGGGTAATCCTTTTGATATAGGAAAAGTCAAGTCAAGCATTATTAATAACCTATCCTTTATCAAAATAAAAAACAGTTCAGTTACAGCCAGAAAGCACGTACACACAGTGACTATGCTAGAGCTATAGGGTCTGCAAAATGAATAACAGAAAATGCTCAGAAAGTTTTAGTGAGCATCAAAATATGCAATTAGTGATTAATAATTATGTGATACAGAAGGATTTTTTACTTTGTACTAGAAAGAAAATGGGTTTAGTCTCAAATCTTGCAAAATTGAGAAGCCCTCTCTAAAGCTGCTGGATCCTCAGCACACCTCACTTTAACTCTCAGGACTGAGGTGGAGGTTTCCCCTCACTAAGCTACTTCTCTGAATGTTTTTCTATGTACAGTGAGAAACTTTGTTTTCCTCAAAACTGAAAGTAGAAGGAAGTGAAGGCATGTATTTATAAATTCAAACACTGAACAACACGTATGTGACAGCTGGATGTTGATCTGCTGCTGTAACAGCCATCAGATGTTCAACCTGCTCCCATTACAGCATTAACAAGGTCCAGCACTGATGTAGGGTGATAAGGTCTGACTCACAGTCATTGGATGGGTCATGTTCGTCCACACCAAACAAGAAACAAACACAAACATGATGAGTTGTCTTTCTGACTGTAGCTTGTTGTAAACTAACCTCATCTCTCCTCTGTCTCCGTCTGTTTCCAGGCTGAAGAAGGAAACATTGAGTATAAGGTAACTGACTGGTTTTTCCCACTCTGCAGAACACGTTTCTAACACGTCTCTGAGCTCTGAGACGATGTGGTGACATGTTAGGGGAGTTTCAGGATTAAGGTTTGACTGGGCAGCACTGCTTTCATCTTCACAGGCCTTTTTCTGTTCAGTAATGTTTCATATAAAATGTTTTTGTATGTGATTTGAGAACCACTGTTCCCGACCTTTGACCTTATGTAAAATTCATACTGTATGTGGACCTGAACTGGCTCACAACCATTAACTGGCTGATTGAGTGATTAATCCACCAATCGTTACATCTCTGTTTTGGACTGTTGGACAAAACAACACATTTGAAGACGCACAATCAGCTAATTATAAAAAGCGTCTTTCACTAATTTCTGATATTTTACAGACAAAACAATGAATGTATCAATGAGGAAAGTAATCAGCTGATTAATCGATAATGAAAGTTAGTTAATTGTTAGTTGCAGTCTGATTGTTATATACTGTGGGGAAACAGCAACAGAAATGTGATATAAATCATTCTTGGCCTTTTCTTTCCTCCTGGTTTTCACTGATATGTTTAATACTTTGGGAACATGAAACAGGTAACGGACAGTGATTTCCTCCTTCTGATAAATGTCTCTGTCACTTCACCCAACACTGTTTATTACCCTGCAGCAAAACCACCTCAGACTTTGGACCCTTCTTATCTTAACCGGGACTTTAACTCACGCTGCCTCTGAGCCGAGGTCAGAGGAAAAACACAACCATCAAACAATGGACGGCTGTAAAAACTACGTGTAGATCAGTAAAGCTGCAGCATTTTATCCTGATAAAAGTTTACAACGGCTCAGCGATGGCATGTCAGCCTGTCTACTCAGACATCAGTGGTTCTCTAGCGTTACCCTCAGGACAAACTTCGTTTTATATGGACTGATGGTTTCAGCTCTGGTAATTGTTTTGCACTATGAATAGATTGTAGACGAAACTGTGTGCTGACTGGACATTTACCTGCTGTGTCATCGCGTTTCTGTCTCTGTGCTGTCGTTGCAGCTGAAGTTGGTGAACCCCACGCAGTATCGCTTTGAGCACCTGGCCACGCAGCTGAAGTGGCGTCTGCAGGAGGGCCGCGGCGAGGCCGTCTACCAGATCGGAGTGGAAGACAACGGCCTGCTGGTCGGCCTGACCGAGGCCGACATGAAGGCCTCGCTCAGGACCTTAAAGAGGATGGCGGAGAAGTAGGTCATCTCATACGGTCATACAGGAGCACTCAGTAACTGTCTTCAGTGGTTTGTCTCCACTGAGGAAGAAAGTGTCCTTCACTGCATTTTATTCTTTTATATTCATCTCCTTTTTAATATCACTGTATGTTTATCATTTCTATAATTCACTGAAATCAGCTGAAACTGGAAGATTCAGTCTAAGAAACTGGTGTTAACTTTTGGAAGTGGTCTGCATTAAATGCAAAGATAAAAAACGAGCTGATGTGCTTCTTCTATCAGGCTGTGATCAGGTTCGGTTCCTCTCGTCTGTCTCACCAGAGTCGGGGCTGACATCACTCTCCTCCGAGAGAGGGAGGTGGACTACGACTTGGACGGAAACACTCGGAAAATCGCAGAAGTCCTCGTTCGAAAAGTTCCTGATGATCAGCAGGTGAGATTCTGTCCTCCACGTCTGTCCCTGTTCACCCTGATGAAAGTCGAGAGACCCAGAGCTTGAATTTATTGTGCAGAGACAAAACATAAACACGTGATGCTTCTCCTCTGACCTCTCGTTTCGGACCGGGACAGTTCCTGGACCTGCGGGTGGCTGTGCTGGGGAACGTGGACTCCGGGAAGTCGACCCTGCTGGGCGTCCTGACGCAGGGCGAGCTGGACAACGGGCGCGGCAGGGCGCGGCTCAACCTCTTCAGACACCTGCACGAGATTCAGACCGGACGCACCTCCAGCATCAGCTTCGAGATCCTGGGCTTCAACAGCAAAGGAGAGGTGATCCCACCGACGAGCGAAATCACTCATCAGAGCACTTCAATATTTATGATTTCTAATTTTGATTACACCTGAGGTCAAAACCTTTAAAGATGAACAAGTCATGTGAAAATGTAATGAGCAGATGATCACAGGCCTTACTGAGCACGCTGCAGCTCCTCATGCTGAAGTAAAATCCTGCGTGTCGCTGATTCTGTTCACACGTTGCCTTCGTCCCGTCGCGTCGTGCAGGTGGTGAACTACAGCGAGTCCCGGACGGCTGAGGAGATCTGTGAGAGCTCCTCCAAGATGATCACCTTCATCGACCTGGCCGGACACCACAAGTACCTGAAGACCACCATCTTCGGCCTCACCAGCTACTGCCCCGACTTCGCCATGCTGGTGGTGAGCGCCAACACCGGCATCGGTGAGCCGCCGCCACGCACTTCACCCACAGGAAGCAGCAACATCACACTGAACATTCACAGCTGTGCTTACGTAGACTCTGGCGACAGGACATGGTGGCTTCATGGTGATATCAGTGTCCACAGTGAGACACTGCAATGATCCGGTCTGTCCCGTCTCTTCACAGTACGTAAAATGTCTCGTTCACTAAAAGAGTCTTCAGCTTTTGTTCTGCCTCCGGTGCTGGAGGAGAAATAAAAAAACATCACCTAAAAGCCACCAGCAGAGGTCAGACGTGAGCCGCGGTGACGCGCTCACAGGTGGAGTGACAGCAACAAACAAACACAAACAAGAAGCAATAAAACTGTAAAACAAACAAACAAACAAACAAACCCAAAGTAAAACCATGATTATTTTGTTAGTGTGTGATTCTCTGCTGACACATGTCAGATGGCTTCTGGGTAATGAAGTATTTTATTTTGATGTCTGCTCTCCAGCCGGTACGACCCGCGAGCACCTGGGCCTGGCCATGGCGCTGAAGGTTCCCATCTTCATCGTGGTCAGTAAAGTGGACCTGTGCTCCCGCGGCACCGTGGACCGGACCGTCCGGCAGCTGGAGCGAGTCCTGAAGCAGCCGGGCTGCAACAAGGTCCCCATGGTGGTGTCGAACCCCGATGACGCCGTGACCGCCGCGCAGCAGTTCACTCAGTCCTCATGGTGAGTGATGCAGCTACAGGACAGGTGACCTGCTGTGACAGGAAGCAGAGTCAAAGCACAGGTGACCTGCTGTGGGAGGAAGCAGAGTCAGAGCACAGGTGACCTGCTGTGGGAGGAAGCAGAGTCAGAGCACAGGTGACCTGCTGTGGGAGGAGGCAGAGTCAGAGCACAGGTGACCTGCTGTGACAGGAAGCAGAGTCAGAGCACAGGTGACCTGCTGTGGGAGGAAGCAGAGTCAGAGCACAGGTGACCTGCTGTGACAGGAAGCAGAGTCAGAGCACAGGTGACCTGCTGTGGGAGGAGGCAGAGTCAGAGCACAGGTGACCTGCTGTGGGATGAGGCAGAGTCAGAGCACAGGTGACCTGCTGTGGGAGGAGGCAGAGTCAGAGCACAGGTGACCTGCTGTGGGAGGAAGCAGAGTCAGAGCACAGGTGACCTGCTGTGACAGGAAGCAGAGTCAGAGCACAGGTGACCTGCTGTGGGAGGAAGCAGAGTCAGAGCACAGGTGACCTGCTGTGGGAGGAGGCAGAGTCAGAGCACAGGTGACCTGCTGTGGGAGGAGGCAGAGTCAGAGCACAGGTGACCTGCTGTGGGAGGAAGCAGAGTCAGAGCACAGGTGACCTGCTGTGACAGGAAGCAGAGTCAGAGCACAGGTGACCTGCTGTGGGAGGAAGCAGAGTCAGAGCACAGGTGACCTGCTGTGGGAGGAGGCAGAGTCAGAGCACAGGTGACCTGCTGTGGGAGGAGGCAGAGTCAGAGCACAGGTGACCTGCTGTGGGAGGAAGCAGAGTCAGAGCACAGGTGACCTGCTGTGGGAGGAGGCAGAGTCAGAGCACAGGTGACCTGCTGTGGGAGGAGGCAGAGTCAGAGCACAGGTGACCTGCTGTGACAGGAAGCAGAGTCAGAGCACAGGTGACCTGCTGTGGGAGGAGGCAGAGTCAGAGCACAGGTGACCTGCTGTGGGAGGAGGCAGAGTCAGAGCACAGGTGACCTGCTGTGGGAGGAGGCAGAGTCAGAGCACAGGTGACCTGCTGTGGGAGGAGGCAGAGTCAGAGCACAGGTGACCTGCTGTGGGAGGAGGCAGAGTCAGAGCACAGGTGACCTGCTGTGGGAGGAGGCAGAGTCAGAGCACAGGTGACCTGCTGTGGGAGGAGGCAGAGTCAGAGCACAGGTGACCTGCTGTGGGAGGAAGCAGAGTCAGAGCACAGGTGACCTGCTGTGGGAGGAGGCAGAGTCAGAGCACAGGTGACCTGCTGTGGGAGGAGGCAGAGTCAGAGCACAGGTGACCTGCTGTGACAGGAAGCAGAGTCAGAGCACAGGTGACCTGCTGTGGGAGGAGGCAGAGTCAGAGCACAGGTGACCTGCTGTGGGAGGAGGCAGAGTCAGAGCACAGGTGACCTGCTGTGGGAGGAGGCAGAGTCAGAGCACAGGTGACCTGCTGTGGGAGGAGGCAGAGTCAGAGCACAGGTGACCTGCTGTGGGAGGAGGCAGAGTCAGAGCACAGGTGACCTGCTGTGGGAGGAGGCAGAGTCAGAGCACAGGTGACCTGCTGTGGGATGATTTGTCTGTCCTCGAGTGAACGTTTCATTTTTCTCTTTTTCATTTTAATGTCAAAACATCAACTTGTTATTTGGACTAAAGTGAAATCAACAGTCGAACATATGATCAGAAACACTGTGTGTGTGTGTGTGTGTGTGTGCACACGCAGCATCACACCCATCTTCACCCTGTCCACTGTGTCCGGAGAGAGTCTGGACCTCCTGAAGGTTTTCCTGAACATCCTCCCTCCACTGAGCAACAGCAAAGAGCAGGAGGAGCTGATGCAGCAGCTCACAGAGTTCCAGGTACACACACACACTCACACACACACACACACACACACACACACACACACACAACAATACAGTTAAAGCCAGATTCTCTGTGTAAATGTCGGTAGAAAATCCTTGACACCAGAGCAGATTTAGAAAAGTGTGACTTTGAGTCGAAATTAAACGAACCTGACTTCAGATTCACATCGTGTGTGTGTGTGTGTGCGTGTGTGTGTGTGTGTGTGTGTGTGTGTTTGCAGGTGGATGAGATTTACTCGGTTCCTGATGTTGGGACTGTGGTGGGAGGAACTCTGTACAGGTGAGGAGACCTCAGAGATCCAGGATCCAGAAAGTCTGAGAAGAATAAAAAGTTTTGTGTTTTCATATTCATCAGCAGAGCGTAGTTATCAGACACACAACATTCAAACCACAGAAAAAATAAAAGCTGAAAAATAAAAGCGTTTTTGAAACGATCCGTTTCAGTAATAAATATTTTTGGGATCGATTTGGAGAATAAAGCTGTAACATTGTTATCGTCGACGTTATCTCGTAAACACTAAAACTTGTTTTCTAAAAATATTAAAATTTAGAAATCAAATGTATTTTTCCCTAAATCTCCGTCAGTCACGTGATCAGGCTCCTGGGTCACATGACACCTCAAACACTTTGAGTTTGTCTCCAGACTAAACACACAGTCTCTGTGGGTCTGCGTTGGGGTTCAGAGGAGACCAGGTCTCTGCAGTGTAGCTGTGCCTCAGACCGACCGTGTGTGTTTTCAGCGGCGTGTGTCGGGAGGGCGAGCGGCTGGTGGTCGGTCCGACGGACGAGGGCCGTTTCCTGCGCCTGAAGGTGGGCAGTATCCAGAGGAACCGCTCGGCCTGCAGGGTGCTGAGAGCCGGACAGGCCGCCACGCTGGCTCTGGGAAACTTTGACCGCTCGCTGCTGCGCAAGGTCAGAGGTCACGCGGCCTGAAAGTTTTTTTTACCCAGCTGCACGTTTGCTGTCTGATCATGTGATTTAGATCTGAAGCAGTTAGTCGATCAATACAAAGATCGATCAGCAGATGTCGGCTCTCAGCCAATCATCGCGCTCTCAGCTGCAGCGGGACTTTGATTCAGTTCAGATTCGTTCCAGCAGATTCACCATGTAAACACCAGATCTGATTCATTCATCAGTGAATGAATGAAGGTGTCAGGACTCACCTGTGTCCCTCAGCCTCGACTTACAGGCTTCTGTCTTCTGATTAAATTAAAGTCACTGTCCATGAGTCTGAGACAGGAAGTGGCGAGTCACGTTGCTCCCACCATACACTGTGTGTGGGTTTTGTCAGCGCGTGATCACACTAGTATCTGATTGGTCGTTGCAGGGCATGGTGATGGTGAGTCCCAAGATGAACCCGACCATCTGCTGCCAGTTTGAAGCCGCCATCGTCCTGCTCTTCCACGCCAAGACTTTCCGCCGGGGGTCACAGGTCACCGTGCACGTCGGCAACGTGAGGCAGACGGCCACCGTGGAGTGCCTTCATGGAAAGGTGGGTGTGTCGGCGACGTAAAGCGTGTGGTCGGTTGTTCGTTCGTCATGTGACCTCCTCTCTCCGCTGCTGCAGGACGAGCTGCGTACGGGCGAGAGAGCCGTGGTTCGTTTCCGCTTCATCAAACACCCGGAGTACCTGCGACTGGGCGCCAAGCTGCTCTTCAGGGAGGGCGTCACCAAAGGCATCGGCCACGTCAGCCGCCTGCTGCCCCCCTTCCAGAACCACGACCAGAACCAGAACCACGATCAGAACCTGCAGGAGCATTAGAGACTCCTCCTCCTCCATCCTCCATCACAGGATCGACAGATGTCGAGCTCCGTGAGAACTTTGACCGTTGGACGTCATCGATGCTCCTCGTCCTACTCTCCCATCACATGTCGGCATGTTAATCTGTCCTGGGTCCATAGTTTTGTCCTCATTCCCTCTTGCTGCGATGTTACAGAGTCCATCATCATCATCGTCGTGGCCATCTTCCTCCCAGAGGACGCTCGTGTCTCGAGTTAAAGCTGCCTGACCTCAGCGACTTAAGCCTGGTCGGTTAATCTGATGTTGTGCCACAGACTGATTGAAGAGGCTCCTTCTCATCAGGGCGGTTGTCATGAGACGGCAGCAGGATTAGGTTTGGGAGGATTTGAGGAACGGTGCTTATTTCTCCAGGGCCAGTCTCTCAGTCCAGTGATCAGTGTGCGTCAGTCCCCCAGCCTCCACTCAGGAAGACGAGTGGATGCATTTTACTAATGTTTCTGGACACTTCATTTGATTTGACATATTATTAACACGTGCGTGGGATTTATTGATTATAGAGCTTAAATTTCTAATTTGTGTCCACAAGTTTAAAAAGACTCATTGGACACGTCCAGGACTGGACATGGTCCGAGAGCTCAGACCGATCTGAAGTAAAAGGCTCATGTTTACGCTCACTGTGTGACGACGCTCTGTGTTTCTGCACTTTATTCAGTTTTAATCCTGAGGACGAATCCTGTCTGTCCGGTTACTGAGGCTCTGGATCAGTCTGTGAAATCCCAGTCCAGCCGCACGTCGGTCCATTTTGTCTCCAGCTGCTCAGACCTTTGACTGAAAATCTGTTGCGGTTGCTGAACGTCAGAGAAACGTTTCGGTGTAAATGTGTCTCTGGGGAATGAAAAGTTTCGTCATCGAGCGGCGACTCGTCGTTTGGACACGAGGTTCTCGGCTCGTCACAGCCTCATGCTCCGCCTGCATCTCGGTTCCGTTTGTTGAGCGTCCGTTCATGTAAAAGTTTGTAGGTTTGATGCAGCCAGACGTAACCTGCATGCTCTTTGACCGGCAGAAAAACTAATCCTGTCATTTCAGGTAGAAAATCTGTAATCAGTGACGTGTTGACGCAGTTTTTAATCTAATTTTTCTGAGGTCCTGTGCAACTGTAAACCTAAATATCGAATGTACTTTCCATGGATCCTGTGTAGCATTTGAAATTGCTTACTGTTCAGATGGAGTTTCTGTTGATTTGCACTTTTTGTTCTGATTCTGTATGTGTGCTGGAAGCTGCTGATCCTGTGGGACGACGTGGACGCTGTGCTGAGCGGTCGGAGTGTGAGGCGGCCTCACGCAAACGCTGCAGCTGAGCATTTTAACTTTAAAGACTGGATTTATCTCTTTGTTTTTCCCTCCATCAGATCAATAAACTATTACAGTGGCAATGACGCGTTGAAACCTCGTCTCTGTGGCTTTAAGTTCCTTCTCTTTTCGCAAGATGTGAAATAATTTCATTTTTAATAACTGTGTGTGTGTGGTGGGGGCGGGGGGGGGGGTGTTACCACAGCTCCATCAAAAGAAAATACAACTTGCTTCCTGCCTGATCAGGCTTTTATTTTGGAAAATTTAATTATCTACCAGTATATCAGGAAAACAACGAAGTGAATCGATGCAGATGCTGATTTTAAACATCTGTTAAAAAGTTCTGTGCTGCATCACAACAAACTACAAAATAAAAAACAAGTGCTTTTCCTCTGGAGCCTCCAAAGACACAGGAGATATTTTTTAATCTTGTTCCTACAATTATTAATTATTTTGTGTGAATGTTATTTTCTTATGCTTCTTGTTTCTTCAAAAAAAAAAAAAAAAGTAAAAAATAAAACATTTTAATTCCGGGGCTCCTCACACATCCGCCTGGTAAATCCCATAAATCCCTGTTTGGTTAGAATGGTAATATTTGTTTTGATGCTGCACTCGGTTAAAAAACACCAAAGGGATTTTACCTTTAAATACTTTAATGATGACAGTGAAAGACAGTGGCCTTGTGGGTCCAATGCAACGTCCCAGGTTCAGTTCCAACCTCTGGGACATTTGTTGGACATTGAATCGTCCCCTTCTAGATGTCACGGTTCAACAGAATGAAAACTGCTCTGCTGGAGGAAATCAAAGGATCAATCACATGACTCATGACAGACATGACTCATCAGAAAAACGTGAACATCTGCCAATAAATTCTGGTGAACTAATAATGTGCTCATCTAAACTACTGTCTCTTCTGTCTCTGCTCTCCAACAGTCCACTGTCACATTCTTTGTGCTGACGCTGAAAAGCCAGAGATGCAGTGGCAGTTCCTCTGACACGTTATTCGTCTGCTCGTCCTCCAGGACTCCTCTGGTCTTTTGAAGGATTCACGAGTCGTCAGGTTACGCCAGGCTCCTCTGCCGCGGCCTGATCCTCAGATACAGCTGGGAAACAAAAGGGGAAAGAGTTTCTCATTACAACAGCATTAAGATAACATGAAGCACTGACGCGTCCTTCATGAGGCAGCTGAGGACCACGATTCTCAGAGCTGCTTTTAGACCTGATTAAAAGGGATGAGATTTAGGGGCCAATGGAGGAAACGGCTGGCGACTGACGCTGGGTCGATGGTTCAATTCCCTGTGGAGTTTAATGAACAGAGCAGGATGTTATCTTCTTTTGACTGTTGCAGCTAATTTAACATTTTATTTTACTTTATTTTCCCCCAGTTTCCAAAGCGTCTCAGAAGCTTCAGTCTGAAACGTTTGTATAAACTGTCACAGACTCACCCCCAGCAGGTTGCGGGGGATGTAGCCCTCGTGGTCGCCACATCTCGCCCACCACCACTCCGTCTCCACCTCGTCCTCCCGTCTCAGCACCGTCATGCAGTCGCCCTCGCTGAAGCCGAGCTCGTCGGCGCTCTGAGGCTCGTAGTCCCACAGGGCGTACACCACGCCACGGTTCATCACGCCCATCTTCTCCTGAACGCCTACCAACACAAAGATGGGGGGAGAACCATTTAAACATGCCAATGTTAGACCTGTAACTCTCCCAGGAACCTCAAAATTTATGAGCCCTGAAACTGTCTCAGTGTTACTTATAACCCCAGTTAGAACCCATGTAACACAGACCACCAGAACATCCATAAGGAACCATTAAATCTGATCAAGACCTCCTGGAGACCACTGTCTACGCTCTAAAGGCGCAGGAATCCGTGATTCAATCCTTATTCCTATTGGAATAACCAGTGTGAGTGAATTCAGTTTTAGTAATTTTAAGAAAACAGAGAACCTCATAGAGTTAGCCTGGAGTACCCTTGGTGGCTTCTGAAACTCTGTAAAGAACCACAAAACACCCCCACGGACCTCTACATGAAATGGTAACCTCCTCTGGACCAATGGAATTTCTAAAATGATCCACAGAACCTGCTGCAGGCCCAGGGAACTACCTGGATTCTGCTAAAAACCCCTATTCAGGAAGGAAGCTCTTTAAATACCGCTGGAACCCCTTTAAAGTGTTCCAAAATTCACTTTAGAACCAGCCAATGCCCCTCATGGACTCTGGAATCTCAGAATCAGAATCAGAATCAGCTTTATTCGCCAAGTACGCAAACACATACAAGGAATTTTTTGCCGGCAGTTGTTGTCTCTCTAGTATATAAAATTTTAAAATATTTTCAAATATTTTCTCCTGTGGTCTCCCTGCCTGAACTCTCAAGGATCTCCAATGTCCCCTCAGCTGACACCATCCAAGATCTTACTGAAAGGTCCAAAATGAAGATGCCACACTGTGCTTTGTCTCACCGTAGAGGAACTGGGAGCACTGGGCATAGCCGTCCTCCATTTCTTCACATTTGTCGGCAGCTGTTTGCATGTCGCTGCAGGTTGTGGCGAACACCGCCGCCCCCGACTCCACCAGGAACTTACAGACCTGAACGTTGTTACAAGAGGCGGCGCAGTGAAGGGGAGTCCTGGAGAAAAGGTTTGGAAGAGTTGTTCAAACTGACTGACATTGCTCAGTGATTCAGACCAGGAAACCAAGGAAACTCAGAGTTTTGTAGGAGGGATGAACAGTGGAGATGTCGTCAAGTCGACAAGTGTGGATGAGATGTTAGCAGCTGTACACATCATGTTAATTAAAGAAAGACCTTAAATCAACATTTAGTGAACTGCTCCTACCAACCGCGACCACCGCGGCTGTATCGAGAACGATGTTGGCAGGGCTGCACCATGATGTTGCTCCGCCTCAGACTCACCAGCCGTCACTGTCAGCAGCGTTGACATTGACGCCAAACTGGACTAGAAACTTGACGATCTCAGTGTGGCCGGCACAGACGGCGTTGTGCAGCGCCGTGATGCCCTCATCGTTCGGCATGCTGGGGTCGTCCACCTGCAGACACGTGGACATTGACAGAAGCATCTTTATATAATGATGACTGATCAAATCTGAGCTTTAAGGCTGTTACAGCTCACTTATATCAGCACACGTTCTGCATTTCTGAAGGTTTGAGTAGATTTGTCCCAGAGTTGTGTCGGAGTGGAGCGATTATCTCCCTGATGGATCCACAGAGTAAGACCAGACGTGGGCATAACTCACGTCGTAGATGACCCTCTGGACGAGGTCGTACTCGCCCTCCAGAGAAGAGTCCAGCAGCAGGGCCAGAGGGTTGAACTTGACACGCATGCCGTGGTCAATCCGCTCTGAGCCGGCTTTTCGGAGGATTGACCTCTTACCCTGAAAAAAAGAGCAGAAGGAAATAGAGGAAATAAAGTTTTTAATGGTTTAGGTGAACTGACCCTTTAAAGGGTCCACATTCAGTCAGAATTGATTATACGTTGTTATATTATTGTGCTGTCTTTGGATTAATAATGTTGAAGTTTATAAGTGTCAAGTGTAAAATGTAAAAGTTATATTGTTTCTTTAGTTCAGGTAATTTGAGTTGGAGTGGGTGTTCGCGTGCCTTTTTGGGGTTTTGAAAATGGCATCGGAGTGAGCGCTCCTCTTGACGGTAGGATGACTAGCATCTTGGAGCAGTTAAGACAGGAACGGAGTGTCGCGGCTTATAAGTTTGTGGATGTTTGCGCACGCTTCGGCCTTTGAACGCTACAGTCTGTAAGTGTTATTGTGTGTAGTTTTAAGTTGTACATTTAGCGTGTTATTGGTGTAGTATTTTATTTACATATTGTTTAGCTTGCTAGCTCCGTTACACTGTGAAATGTGTACTGTCTTTTGTTGTTTTGAGCGGATATTAATTTGCGTTATTTTCTCTGTTGTATTTCAGTTTTACAAAATAAAATAAATGACGGTGTGTCTTAAAACGACAACAGGCGCACTCGTTGTTTAATGTTAGCTGGCTGTCTAGCCTAGCAGGATTACGTTTAGCGAGGGCAGCACAATTATAATACTCACCGGCGGCACTGTGACCTGTCCTGTCACCTCCGGTGGCTGCAGGTTGAGGGGGTCGTCTCCCTGCTCTGCCTCCACACAGCTGGGGTACGGCGGGGGCGGATAAGGGGGGAACTCCTCTGGAAAGTGGTCCTGATGGACTAAGACGGACGGACACACCTCCTCCTCTTCCTCCTTCTTGTGTTCAACAGGGGGGCGCAGGGAGCGACAAGAGGTGGGATCGCGGATGGGTGAGCGAGGGGGCAGGGGGGGTGGGGTCAGGCAGTCCTCTGGGCTATCAGCGAGTGGTTGGTTGAAGCCAACTCCGGCGTTGTCGTCGACCCTCGATGTTACATCCACACTGGCCATCCCGTCCTCGTGAAACACGGGCTGAACGTATGTCCCAGCTGGACCGACTGTCTCCATGGGAATGGTTTCCATGGCAGCCAGAGTGGTCTTCTGGTACAGCAGTTTCTGGATGTTGGGCCCGGCCGGGCTCTCGGGCTCCGTGATGGAGCTGCGTTTCTTCAGGGGCCGAGGGGCATGGTGCAGCCGGCGGCGCAGGGCCTCCAGGTCAGCGTCGCTGGGGTTCCTGTGAGGGTTGGACAGGAACGGGAGTAGCTTGGTGGGGCTCAGAGGTCGAGGGGTAGCACGTTCTGCCAAATCGCCACTAACACCTTCGCCATTACCCAGGCAACTGTTGTCAGCCTCACTCCCATCAGACACACAGGACCCAGAATTCACGGCGGCGCTGTCTGAGCAGACAGACTGGTGCCCCCCGCTGCCTGTGGGGACTGGTTTCCCATACACTGTGACGAGGCAGAGACACTGATGTCAGAGACGATGCCAACAACACCAACATCTGCTTCATCAACAATCGCTTCCACTGTGAAAAACACAACAGCAACACAACAGACATCAAGTCAAGCATTGGTCAGAGTGGCTGTGTCAGTGCATCACCTCGGGGCTGACTGCGGGGCAGTGTGCCCTGGCCACTCGGCTGGTAGCCCTTCCCCGGCGTGGTCTGCTGGGTGTACATGGAGTAGATGGACGAAGCCGCCAGAGTCTGAGGCTTCTGCAGCACAGGGTGGGGGCCATCTGAGAGGTCGGGGGTGTAAGGTCGGACGGCGGCGGCCGGAGGACTTTCCTGCTTGTTGGGCAGAGGGAGTGTGTTGCTGTGGCTGGAGAGTACCCCGACTGACCGCACCTTACCCGGGAAGGTGCCGGTGCTGTAGGGGGGTTTGGAGAAGGTTGGTGGGCCCGAGGAGGCAAACGGTTTGGGTTTACTGGGAACTGGTGGCGGCACCGCCATCTTGGACAGGCCTTTACCTGAGGCCTAAAGGTGAAATACAGAGAGGACATGGAAACAAAGAGCATTATACTGAGCTGAGAGAGAAAACTACCGTATACAGATCCAGGTATACAGCATGCCTCCTGATACATACAGAGAAAGAGTCAGAATGCAGAGGCACCTGATTGTCCCTGAGTAGGTTTTCAGAGGTGTGACTGGTCCGCGAGGGGACAGGGGGTGGGACGTCGGACCCAGAGGGGCTCTTCTGCTCTCTGAGGGTCTCACCACCTACGGGAAAAGAAAATCATCATCACCACAGGACCGATGTTCAGAGTTTCCATCCACTGACAGAAAGTTACTTCACTCCTTCTCCTCAGGGTCCATACTTCTGTCTGTGCTGCCAAGTGAGAATTTAACCACAACAAAAAAACAGAATAAAGGAACATTATGTCCTGTCTGAACAAAGACTGTCCTGACTGACCTGAGGTGCGGCAGCTGCGGTTGGACATGCGAGGCAGGGTGGAGGAGTGGCTGTACCCCCCACTGGGTTTGGATAATGAGCTGCTCCAGTCAGAGAGTTTGGTTATTTTTGAGGTGTTGAAACCTGTGAAGAGCAGAGAAGATTAAACCCACGCCACTGTAAGCATCAGTCCACGTGATGCTCGGACAGCGGATGCAGAGTAAATAAAAAACCTCATTTTCTTTCTAATTAAACTTTAGGAGTAACTTAAAGTTCAGTACCTGAGGCTGGTTTAACTGGTCTGGGAGGCGGCTTCAGGGACAAGTCAGGCATAGGCAGGGTGGCTGTGCCGTCTGGGTACGCTGGCTTCACCAGAACCTCCGGGCGGGCCGGCACCGGAGGCCCCTGTGGGCTTGTTGTGGAGGACGACTGGATGTACGGCCCCACCGCCGCCACTCTGGAGCTCACGCCATGCTGAGGGGCCGCGCCGTCTGAGGCCACCTGGAGGGAACCGAAACATTTGACTGCCGCAGCCTGTTTGGTTGGTGTTAGGTTTAATTTCTGCAGATTGATGCTAGTTTTTGTGAAATCCATTTAAAAATAGGAGTTAACAACTTCAGACTTGACCAGACTGAAGCTGGACCCAGAACTGCTCAGCACAAACAGGAAAAACCTGACGGTAAATACTGAAAATATTCCATTTAGCTGATCGATTTCTTTTGACGTGAACTCACTGGCAGGTTCTCCTTCTGCTGCAGGGCAGCCTTCTTCTTCCACAGCCGCTGCCGGAGCTCGGCCAGCCGTCGGTCCATCGCTGCCACCTCCAGGTTCCTCTTGTTCAGGCTGTCTCTCTGCTGCTGCAGCCTGGAGCTCTGATCCTGGTTCAGCTTGTTCCTCAGCTGAGAGGGAGGAAGGTGTCAGGTCAGTGGAAGTGAAGGGCAGGTAAGAAATTATTAATTTAACTAATTAAACTAATCTAACTAATTAATTTATACATTTTTTTGGCCTCGCCTTAGATCTTACCTGCAGCTCTTTGTACAGGTGCTCCAGCTCAGCTGTGGAGGTAGTGAGGAGGAGGAGGAGGAGGAAGCAGAGGCTCCAGCCTGTTGCTCCTCAGCACCTCCAGCTGGCCGCTCAGCTCCTCCACCCTCGCTGCAGCCACCAGCAGCTCCCTCTGCTTCTGCTGGAACAGACTGGTCATCTGGTCGATCTCCTCCACTGACACAGGAACACATGAACACAGGAACACAGGAACACATGAACACAGGAACACAGGAACATGTGCAGACTTTGGTGTCAGTGTTCATACCTGGGTTTAAGAGCTTTTGTTTACCTTTTTTGACGAATGTTTTCTTACAAACCTTTTTTTCATGTTAAAGAAAACAACAAATCAGGTAACTCTTTATTTCATTGTCCTGGTTTTTAAGAAAAAAACACGAGCAGGTTCTTAATAACTGTAGCAACTAACACTTTCACCATTTACCTTATATCAGTAGGAAATGTTCCTGTACTTTACAGTTAAATAGCAGCTAATTTTTAGGAAATTAGCTGGAAAATACAGATCCATAAATAAAATGTTGCCCCAAATGACTTCATGCTAAGCCGACATTTTTATGAGTCTAAGATTCTGATTTAAATAAGGAACAATCTGAATAAAAGATAAACCTGAGGCTCGGCGCTAAGTCACTGAACTGTGCTCTCACACACACACACACACACACACAGCTGAGCTGGATGAAATCGTCACAGTTACATTTGAAATGACAAGCAGCTTAATGTAAATCCTGTAATTTCCATAATGATGACCCAGAGTCGGGGTCAGATCCATCGGATCTAATTCAGTTTAATCTGATCTGCTCTGTGCTGTCTGATGGTTAACACACGTGTCTGTGGAACGACTGCTGTTTTCAGCTGCAAAACAAAAGGAGACGTCTGAACTTCATTACCCAGAATTCCTGTAACAGTAAACAGCTCAGTGCTGAAGCTGAGGCCAGCAGAGCGAAGCCTGACGCTCTTTGTCTAATGTCGCTCAGATTTCTGTTGAACGATTCGCTGAATAAGTCCCATTTTTCCCACCACAACCTTCCCTGTGAAACCTCAAAGAAGTTTACAGAATCACAAATTTACATCCAGAACAGAAACCGTTGACGTGTCTCCTCCGATTATTTGTTCCAGCTGTCCTTAATGAACCTTGATGAAGATTTTGCAAACTGTTTTTCCACTCGTGTGTTTACACTGATACATCATCTGAGACGGGACATCCATGCTTCATCTGCAGCATTCTCCTCTGCTGCAGCCACAGTTTAACATAAAAACCCTGAAAAACATTCTCACCAACTCTGTGCACCCACATGACCAAACGCCCTGACCTCCTGCACACTGACCTAGCTTACTGTTACTGAGGCGTTTCTGCTCCACCTGGCCCCTGAGGGCCCGGACCCGCCGTAGTTTGGCCTCCTGGTTGTGAGCGTTCTCTCTGAGCTGCCGCAGACGCTCCTGTTCAGACGCCTCCTGCTGCTGCTGCTGATCCTGCAGCTTCAGGTACCGCAGCCGCTGCTCCTGCAACGACCAGCAAACACAAGGTGAAGCCTCCAGAGCAGGACACGGGAATCCTGCTCAATGTTTCTGATCCAGTGAGACGAGAAATTGGACAGATGTGGATCACGGTGCACAGTTTCAGTGTCTCCTCAGAGACGTTCATGGTATTGTGCTTGGTTGTTCACCTGAAAATTAATGAAGAAGAATGAAAAAGAGAGCTTGGGAGAGAAGTTCACACTCTGCCCACTTTCACTCCTCCACACAGCTGACGGTCCATCGAGAACTTCAGTTCAAACATACTGAGGCCTTCAGTGAGTTCTCCAGTCCACAAATACCCACGACGACAGAGCTCAGTAATCAGAGTCAGAGTCAGAATCTGAATCAGTTTTATTTGGTCGAGTTTGTGCAGACAAACAAGGATTCTGACTCCGCTGGGTGCACTGGGTGTGTCGTACCTTGGAGGCCAGCAGCTGCTGCTGGGCGTTGATCTGCTGCTGCTGCCGGGTTGCCAGATCCTGAAGCTCGCTCAGCGTCACATCCAGACGAGGAGCTGAGATCTGAAAACACACACAATCAGATTTCACCTTCACATGGTTCTAAACTCTCAGAGACACATCATACAGTGCAGCCTTCAGCACAGATTTGTTGTTCTGCTGTATATTGTTCACTCAACATTAGCTGAAGTTCTACCTGCTGCTAAAACCAGGTAAACCCACAGACACTGAGGTGCTGGCAGGTAGCTTTCTTCTAAGCTAGCAGTTTCCCTGTGTGCTGTCTTTAGATTAATAATGTTGAAGTTTATAAGTGTAAAATGTAAAAGTTATATTGTTTCTTTAGTTCAGGTAATTTGAGTTGGAGTGGGTGTTCGCGTGCCTTTTTGGGGTTTTGAAAATGGCATCGGAGTGAGCGCTCCTCTTGACGGTAGGATGACTAGCATCTTGGAGCAGTTAAGCCAGGAACGGAGTGTCGCGGCTTATAAGTTTGTGGATGTTTGCGCACGCTTCGGCCTTTGAACGCTACAGTCTGTAAGTGTTATTGTGTGTAGTTTTAAGTTGTACATTTAGCGTGTTATTGGTGTAGTATTTTATTTACATATTGTTTAGCTTGCTAGCTCCGTTACACTGTGAAATGTGTACTGTTTTTTGTTGTTTTGAGCGGATATTAATTTGCGTTATTTTCTCTGTTGTATTTCAGTTTTACAAAATAAAATAAATGACGGTGTGTCTTAAAACGACAACAGGCGCACTCGTTGTTTAATGTTAGCTGGCTGTCTAGCCTAGCAGGATTACGTTTAGCGAGGGCAGCACACCCTGTGATTCCAGTCTTTGTGCTAAGCTAAGCTAAACACATCCTGGACCTGTCTCTGTGCGGGGTGCACAGAGACAGGTCCGTCTGATCTGACTGAGTAAAAGTCTCTCACCCCGTTCTCCAGACATCCCTCCACAGAAAGTTTCACCTGGTTTCTCTTCATCATCTGATCTGAGGCTCGGGACACACCTGGACAAAAAAATCAAATTATATATAACAAAAAAAAAAAACCAGTTGGTTTTAATCCTGACTTTACATCACTGGTTGAGTCACAGACATCACAACTGGTCGTACCACAGCTAACACACGGTTGGTTTGGCACATGAGATGTGATGACAAGAGAAAAAACCGATAGCACCAGCCTCATGCTTTGACCTCATGTCTTTTCTGCAGAGGGTTTACAGTATTTCTGAAATCAGGCTTTTGTGTAACGTGACCCTCCAGGTTAAACATGATGTGATGGAGGAAACAATCTGCCCCTACCCTCCCCAACCCCCCCCCCGAGTCCAGCAGCTGCACACCCGACTCCCTTCAGTCCTAAGCTGATTACAGTTTGTCATCTACTGTATTTACACACCGAAGCTCCTGTGTTACTGTACGGCCGATCCTGCTGTTGATCTGCACCATGTGTTACCGGAGCCTCGCCGCGCACACAAACAGTTGGATTACTGTGAAAACGCAACTGACGGCAGAAGTTTGATGAAATGAATTTCATGCTCAGCGATCTGAGCTGGTTCACTGTCTGTCTGGAGGGAGCTTCTCCTCCAACAGTGTTTGGTGCTGGTTGTAAGTCTGTCATCATCTCTCCATGATGATCCTGCTCCTGACGAGCTCTTTTAATACTAATTAAGATTAGTTTGCAGTTTCTCAGCTACAACTTCAGCAAATTAAAAAGTCACAAAGTTTTGCAGCTGGTGTGGTAACAAACCTCTGCAGATACGGAGCGATTAGTGGGGACGGGGACGCAGTGGACTGTTGAAATCTTGTCCTAACTTGGCGTGTTTCTCACCTGACTCTCGTCCCGGAGCTCTCTGATGGTGCAGGAGGTAACGGACCTCCCCCCTCTGCTGCCCCCATCGCTGCAACACCTCCATCATCCGCTCGCCTTCTCCAACGACACGCTCTGATTGGTCAGAAAACACAACATACTCTGACACATCAAGAACATTTGATGACTAACATATTGCCAAAAGTATATGGACACGTGTCTGTTCTTCCTGGTTTGGGATCCTCAGTTGCAGCTAAGGAAAATCTGAACGCTCCAGCATCTAAATAATATTTTTAAAAGTTTTCTTTCAACTTTGTTAACAGTTTGAATTAGTCTCTTTCCTGTTTTGACATGTCCCCTATTCATAAACCCAGGTCCACAAAGAAGTAGCTTTCCCTGTTTGGTGTGGAAGAACTTGATTGGCTCATGCAGAGCCCTGATCTCAGCCTCATCCCACACCTTTAACATGACCCGGAACACTGACTATGAGCCAGAGCTTATGTCCAACATCAGAGTTGGACCTCACTGAGGCTCTGGCAGCTGAAGGAGAAGGACGGACGCTTTTGTAATCAGCAAAAAAATTCTTATTTTCTTTACCTGAGCCTCTCCACATCTCGGCCAGGTAGCAATCAGCCTCACCGGGCTCCTTGCAGAGTTCCACCACGTCTCTGCACAGCGTCTCCGGCGTGATGGGAACCTCGCTGAAGTGCTGGTCATTGTTGCTGAGGTACACGGTGAGGAACATCTACAAACACAGAGCAGACACACCACAAGAAATACAGGTGGGCTTATATCACGTGTCCAGGGTTCGTACAGTCATCCATTCATCCGTTTCCTGCCGCTGACTGACTGCTGCAGCGTTTCCAACACCTGAACCAGCTCGACGCCTCTGTAAACAGGATCACGTGGTGTACATAAAAATAAAAACGCAGGTAACAGATTGTGCTGATAGAGAAACCAGTGTGTGATGTGCTGCACTCAACCTGCAGCCGAGTTAAAAACAAACCCTGCCTTCTTCACCTTCATGGCAGCTTCCTGTGCTATTTAAGACCATAACAGATATTTGTGGACATAACTCCCATGATGCACTGGGCCATCTGTTACTCCAGCAGGGTATCTGCGGTCAGGCCCAGAGCCAGTTCGCCTCCCACAGCCCGCCAACCTGCATGGAGGCAGCGCTCAGCATTTCCCAGCCTGTATTTATCCAGTGAAGGTGGAAACGAGCGTGACTTGCTCAGAGGCTCGTCGCAGGCTGCAGAGCTCCTTCTACACCGAGGATCTGAACCTTCAACCTGTCAGTCCTGAGCTGGTGTCTCTGGTTCTCCTCTGCTGTCTCCTCTCAGTCTGTCCTGAAAAATGAGCTTCCTGCTTCGACCTTTCTGTTTTCATGAGCATGGGCGGGTAAATAAAGACAATGAAAACATGGTGTGATTATAATCCGAGCACCGTTTCTTCCACGGGCTCGTGCAAACTGACCTTCGTGGTTTCTTGATAAGTGAAAGTGCAGGTATTTGTGCCTCCAGCTCCTTCTTTTCTCAGCCCTTCTTGGTTTCTGTCTCTGAGCTCGTTCTGTCATCACAGCTTTCATCGCTCCTTTTTCCAGCCACAGAAAATCAGGCTGGGAGCCAACGGGACAGTTTGGAAACTGCTGAGCTGCTGATCTGTTGTATCTGTGAGAGTAAAACCTCTCGTTTAAAGGAAGCAGACAGAGTGTGAATCAGGCAGAGAGGGTTTCCTCTCTCTGAGCTCACAGTCACAATCCAACAGCTCAAACATCCAGCTGAAACTTCCTGCTGCCACTTTTCAGCAGGTCACACATCAGTTCAGCTGTGAACGGTGAGCAGGCAGCCACAGGCTCAGAGCTGCAGTCCATCAGCTGGTCTGCACAGGTGGCTCATGGGAGATTTCTCATGCTGCTGTTACAGCTCAAATACCCAGCGTTCTGGTAAACATAAAGTCAAAGTCATGGCAACGTCTTATAGTCTCCCCGTCAGAAAAAATAGTAAAGACAACAGAGGCTGGAAGTGAAGCTCAGAGACAGAGATGAATTAGTCTGAGTGAGACGCCCACAGTGTCCTACATACAGCTCACAAGCAAAACTGGAGCACCGCTGTCTTCCTTCAGGTTCATGCAGATGAAGTGGGTCACTGCCGTCAGTCACCATGCCAAGGTCGGCCAGAAAACACAGCAGCCAATCACAGCCAGAGGAGGTGAGGCTGTCTGTCCCTCAGGACGACAACAGGGAGGAGGAGCAAGACCTCCTGTCGTCAGCAGGACTGGTTACAGACCTCAATATGTCCTGAGCACAGAGTGGGGCTCTGAGGGACAAAAAAATGTGTCAATACTCAGCAAAGTGGGGTCTCATAAGACGGACAAAGCTCAGACAACGTCCAACAGGAAAACCCAGTCATCGTTACCAGGGTATCAGAGGACCTGCTGACCTGACGTCCTGCATCCAGGTCTTTTCAAACTGGATTGAGCCACAGACCCCCATCTGTCCACGGTGTTGTAGCTCACCTCATCCAAACCAGTATGTTGTTTTCTTCTGAAAAGGAGTAACACACCTCACCTGAGAGTCCCAGCACACCTGCCTGCCTGCCTGTCTGTGTCTGTCTCTGTCTGTCTGCCTGCCTGCCTGCCTGTCTGTGTCTGTCTCTGCCTGCCTGCCTGTCTGTGTCTGTCTCTGTCTGTCTGTCTGCCTGCCTCTGTCTGCCTGCCTGCCTCTGTCTGTCTGTCTGTCTCTGTCTGTCTGTCTGCCTGCCTGCCTGCCTGCCTGCCTGTCTGCCTGTCTGTCTGTCTGTCTCTGTCTGTCTGTCTGCCTGCCTGCCTGCCTGTCTGTGTCTGTCTCTGCCTGCCTGCCTGTCTGTGTCTGTGTCTGTCTCTGTCTGCCTGCCTCTGTCTGTCTGTCTGTCTCTGTCTGTCTGCCTGCCTGCCTGCCTGTCTGTCTGCCTGTCTGTCTGTCTGCCTGCCTGCCTGCCTGCCTGCCTCTGTCTGTCTGCCTGCCTGCCTGTCTGTCTGCCTGTCTGTCTGTCTGCCTGCCTGCCTGCCTGCCTGCCTGCCTCTGTCTGTCTGCCTGCCTGCCTGCCTGCCTGCCTGCCTGCCTGCCTGCCTCTGTCTGTCTGCCTGCCTGCCTGCCTCTGTCTGTCTGCCTGCCTGCCTGCCTGCCTGCCTGCCTGCCTGCCTGCCTCTGTCTGTCTGCCTGCCTGCCTGCCTGCCTGCCTGCCTGCCTGCCTCTGTCTGTCTGCCTGCCTGCCTGCCTGCCTGCCTGCCTGCCTGTCTGTCTGTCTGCCTGCCTGCCTGCCTGCCTGCCTGCCTGCCTGCCTGCCTGCCTGCCTGTCTGTCTGTCTGCCTGCCTGCCTGCCTGCCTGCCTGCCTCTGTCTGTCTGCCTGCCTGCCTGCCTGCCTGCCTGCCTGCCTCTGTCTGTCTGCCTGCCTGCCTGCCTGCCTGCCTGCCTCTGTCTGTCTGCCTGCCTGCCTGCCTGCCTGCCTGCCTCTGTCTGTCTGCCTGCCTGCCTGCCTGCCTGCCTGCCTCTGTCTGTCTGCCTGCCTGCCTGCCTGCCTGCCTGCCTGCCTGCCTCTGTCTGTCTGCCTGCCTGCCTGTCTGCCTGCCTGCCTGCCTGCCTCTGTCTGTCTGCCTGCCTGTCTGTCTGCCTGCCTGTCTGTCAGCAGGCTGAGGCCTCCTGAAACTCCTGAGGCTGCAGCTCTTAATCTGCTTAACACCACCGCCCCCACCCACAACCCCCCACCGCTGCGAGGGAGGACGCTAAGGACCCAGCTACTGTCTGAGAGACGTCCACAGCTTTTTCAAAACAATGACCGTCCAACGCTCCAGATCCTCTTTGTGCCACTGATCAGTCCCCTCAGCTGCCTCGGTTCTAATCATCAGCTGGTGCTTTATCCTTGTTGTTCTGTTTCAGTTCATGAAAAACACTCAGAGCCTTTTTGTTAGCGATCAGTTTTGAGGCTGGAGGTTTTTCACAGGTAAAGCTGAGGTCACACGTCTGCTCAGGTTTATGATCTCTGTCCAAACAATCATTGTGAGTGAACTGTCCTCCTGTGACTACATCAGGACATTAACGATCTTCTGTTATAAATTATTTAGTTTAACTGTGAAACTTTTTTCTTTCATTTTCAACGTGTTGAAACTTTATGAGAGAAGATGAAGCTGATGAAGCAGATTGTTAGAAGGAAACACACGGATCAGTTTGGTCTGACTGAAAATATAAATGTCCCCTAACAGGACAGTCGGTGATTAATGTCTTCACTCAGTCCTGATGTCTGTTCTGTCCCTGCCCCGGGAAACGTGGTGGCAGCTGGCACGCTGCAGGTCACATCCCAAATGTTTTGTAGGCGGCGTGGACGGCTGGAGCCATATGGCCGACAGCGTCACGTGACGCACCAATATTGGATTAACGACACACACGCACGCACGCAGAGCCCTAAACCCCTGCCTGCTGTTCAGGATACTACCACAGTCAACAACATCCACAGCGGAGCCTCAGAAACAGGAACATGCGGTTTGGTAAACTCACGTTAGGATGATTCACTTATTTAAGCAGGAGTTTTACGGGTTTACTGCCCCAGTGGGGCCCCTGGGACTAACAGGGCCCCTGCAGTCTGACCAGCTCTGTGAGAAGCCTCCAAAGCTCAGGGCCACGGTACAATCACAGGCTGAATGTTGACATGTCTGCATGTCAACAGAGAACTTCCTGTTGGTTTCACTGGGATATTTCCAGGTGTCACAGTCACAGAAGTTTCAGCAGAAGAAGAAACACGTTTGTTTCGGTTTGATATCAGCTCGTTTTTCATTTGCTGAGTCTCTGGCGTGTTTTATCTGGTCAGGACTCTGAGGTCTGAGACAAATCCGCGCCATCAGGACGGGTCCTCGAGCCGAACCTGTTCTGAGGTGGGCTGTGTGGTTTGTGACGTCAGCAGGAACAGCGAGCTGATCTCACACAGCCTCAGCATCAGGATGTGCATGTCCACTTCCTGCTTCAGCTCCTCACCGCCCGAGGAATACTAAAATAACACAGTTCCCACATGACCTTGAACAGCGTGCGTGCGTGCGTGTGTGTGTGTGTGTTTCTGGTCACTGTGGCAACAGTTACTAAGCAGCACGCGAGCTCTGCTGAGCCCTGCCTGGAAGATGATGGGGACGTGCTCTAATGATCAGGGTGTGCTGCATTTTAAAGGAAGCCTGTGTGAAACAGTCAGGCATCGCGCGCTCACGCACACGCACACAGATCTGCACCTGCTTCACCTGGCGCGCGGCAGTCAGTGAGCGGAAGGTAGAGTTTCCTGTCTGATTAACACAAAGAGCGTCTGTAAACACTGATGCTGGAAAGTGAAGTTCACTTCTTCCTCTTTGTGCTGCTTCCTCATAAAAACACCTTCCTCCTCTTCACGCTCCTGTCTCTCTCACTGTTTAACCCACACGGTAAAGATGAGTGACTCTGTCGTTCACCTTGAGTGGACAGCTCACACCTCTGCACCTCCACTTTACTGTGTAATTCCTTTAACCACAGATCAAACTATTTTCTTTCCTAGAATTTTCCGTCATAAACGTTGGTGTGACTGAAGCTTCAGGCCGTTGAGCCGAGCGAGGCTCAGCTCAGTCGCTCTGCCTGGACCTGCAATATGGTCGTTTGGTCGTTTATGGTTCAGAAAGTGTCAGAAAATAATACAAAAAAACGAGAAAAAGACATTTCTATCCACTGAGCCGTGTTAGAAACGGAAGCGAAGCCGTGACAGACAGACAGAACAGACCAGGGGAGAGAGGGGAGTGTGGGACATCTCTCTGGTCCACCCGGACTCCGGTCCACCAGGACTAAAACCCAGTGTGTTCAGAGGCTTTAGCAGCCACTGCAGAGCGGATGGTAAAGGTCACCTCCTGTTCCTCATAGCGCAGCAGAGCAGCTCCATTCAAAGTGAAGACAATGGTTCTATTAAAGGGGCTGATATATACAGAGCTGATCTCAGGGCGTCTGCTCCTGCTTCACTGCTGCAGCTCACAAACACAAAACTGAAAACTGTCTCGCCTGAGATCAGTCAGAGGCCTGACCCGGCTGACCCCTGACCCCTGGCCCGTCTCTGCTTCTCGTGCTTTAGCTCTGTGGTTATAAACAGGTAAAGCTGCCACCATGTTGACTGTGATGACTGTCGGAGCCAGGCTGTAAAGCTGTACTGGTTAAACTGGCTCAGTTTAACTGGTAATGTAACAATAAGCTTTACATCATAAAAACATACAGATGAACAACAAATCAGATCTGAGATACAGAGGTGTGATGATATTAATATGCTGAGAGAGGAACTTCTGTGGGACAGTGACCGTGTTGATCGTGAGAACTACACACGTCCATAGACACGTTTTCAGAAAAACTGATGTCTCAGGTCGACGTCCCTCATGTCCTCCTTTTTCATTTATTCAGCAAATTTTATTACTCGACATAAAGGTGTAAATGCTGTGTTAAAGCCCAGCGGGGACAGTGTCTCACTTACTCTACACAATTATTTATTTGCCCTAAGTCTAGAAATCCAGGAATCAGTTTATAAAAGAAAAATGTCCACGGGTGTAAACTGTCTCTGAGACTTTGCCTCAGTGGTTAAATGGCGGCTGCAGACCTGCTCCCGTTCCAGTTCCATTAAAACACACAGAAAATGATTGGAATTAAAATGGTCTCCCAAACTTGGAAGGTTCATGTTCCATTAATCACAACTTAATCTGCACGCAGCCTGTAACATGAACCCGCTGCCGTCACAGATTAAAGCCCTTCAGTCAGTCTCAGAGGATCTGAGTCCTCAGGTGAACGAGCGTGAACCACTAACCAAACTTCTGTCGTTAACATGTCACCGCGTGCGCAGGTTCAGCTTTAACTGTGTGTGAACGAATGAAAACATGAAGGTAACTGCCCCTGAACGCATGAATGGATGACAGTAATGTGTTCATTCATGAACTGTTTTTACACTCACCGGCATCATGTTGGCTGTTCTCCGCTCTGTCGCATCCAGACTGCAGCTGAAACCATTAAAGCACCAACCCTCTCTCCTCCTCCTGTTCCTCCTCTCCTCCTCCTCCTCCTGCTCCTCCCTCCTCCTGTTCCTCCTCTCTCCTCCTGTTCCTCCTCTCCTCCTCGTCCTGTTCCTCCTCCCTCTTCCTGTTCCTCCTCTCTCCTCCTCCTGTTCCTCCTCCCTCTTCCTATTCCTCCTCCTGTTCCTCCTCCCTCTTCCTGTTCCTCCTCCCTCCTCCTGTTCCTCCTCTCTCCTCCTGTTCCTCCTCTCTCCTCCTCCTGTTCCTCCTCCCTCGTCCTGTTCCTCCTCTCTCCTCCTGTTCCTCCTCTCTCCTCCTCCTGTTCCTCCTCCCTCTTCCTATTCCTCCTCCTGTTCCTCCTCTCCTCCTCGTCCTGTTCCTCCTCCCTCTTCCTGTTCCTCCTCTCTCCTCCTCCTGTTCCTCCTCCCTCTTCCTGTTCCTCCTCCCTCCTCCTGTTCCTCCTCTCTCCTCCTGTTCCTCCTCTCTCCTCCTGTTCCTCCTCTCTCCTCCTCCTGTTCCTCCTCCCTCTTCCTGTTCCTCCTCTCTCCTCCTGTTCCTCCTCCCTCTTCCTGTTCCTCCTCCCTCTTCCTGTTCCTCCTCTCTCCTCCTCCTGTTCCTCCTCTCCTCCTCGTCCTGTTCCTCCTCCCTCCTCCTGCTCCTCCTCTTCGCTGTATTCACATCACACTGGTTCTCCTCTTCCTCGACCTGTTGCGGTGAACCTGCGGGCCTTTCCGTCCGGCTCGTGCCCGGTCCCCTCTGCAGAGACGCAGGAACGATGTGCTCAGAGAGGCTCGGCGCGAGGCGGCAGGAAGTGGCGTTTAAAATTAAACTTCAGCGGTAGAAGAAGGAGCAGAAAACAAAGCGGCTCTCCTGCTGAGCCCTGATCCTGATCCACATCCAGGATCAGTCTGACTGAGCATTCAGTCAGCGTAGACCGCTCATCAGCCGGAGCCAGCACACTTCCTCTATGATTCTTCAGAATAAAAGCGTCACCTGTAGGACCAGTACACCATCTCTGTGACACCTGCGAACACCACTTACATCAGAGCACGACAAATAGACCTTTGACAATAAATGGTAGATGATAGAAAAAAAGAATGAATAAATTATTTTAAAACTTATTAATAAATGAAGAGAAATTCAAATTCGGAGTAGAAACACAGTCACTACTGATAATTACAAAAAGAAAGAGAGAAAACGAACGCCGGGACTGAAACAAAGTTTCTACAAAATCAGGAAAAGTTTATACTCAAATTACTAAAAGGCTGATGTTTCTAACTAACTGTGGCCTTCAGCTGACTTCAGCTTGGAGGAGGAGGCTGTGAGGATGCTGCTGGCCAGGACCCTCAGTCACACAAGTCATAGATCAAAAAAATACACTATTTAAAAACAACGTGGGACTGAGTGCTGTTAAAAACTGACAATATCTTTTTGTGTATTACATCTTAAATCTAATTTAATGAAGTATTTGAACAGATACAAACAATGTCCAAATGGAACTTGAACATAAAACAAATAAAATGAAAGAAAAAGTTTGTTTCTCTTAATGAAGCCTGGAAATTAATGACTGACAATCTCAAGTTTGTCTTCAAGAGAAATTAACTAAGGTACATAAGTCTGATGTGCAGAAAAGCAGAAACCATGGCAACCCTTCAGCTCAGATGCTGTTTGTGTCTGTATCGTCAGGTTTTTAATACTATCATTGTTTACCAGTGAACGATAAACGCCTGCCTGCTTTTATTCTGAAGGGCGATTTATCCATCGTATGGTTTAATATTTCGAACTTGACGATGCTGTTCACTGGGATCTCCTGGCAACGGGAATAAACTCCTCCTCGTTTCTCCCGTTCGTGTGTGTGTGTGTGGACCCCTCCTTCGCAGACACACACCTGTGATGAAAATGTCCTCACAACACGCGCGTGTCTGTTCATCTGGATCCTGACAAAAAAAAAATTAATAACACAGGAAATGAAATTTGAAAGAATAAAATAAACAGACGTGGAACCTGATTTTGGTTGATACAACAAACGAAACACCCGATAAACCAAGACACATTTTTATAATGATGTAAAAATCGTATTAAAATCCAGAACTGGCATAAAACTGCTCACTGCTCACGGATCAACAGCCTAAAACAGCCACAGTTATCACAGGACACCACATTTTAACAGCGGACAAATCTTTGTCCAGAGATAAATGTGTGTTTACATTCACACCATACAACTAAACCAGGTCACAGGTAAACTGCAGAGAATTTCATATTCACATTAATCTGTGACTTAACATGCTAACAGATGCTTCCAGGTGCATTTCACCCCAAAACATTAGTAACTGTGTCTGCACGACATTTTAACAGAGGGTTTGTCATCATAAGGATGAATAACATTTAACTACTGAACTGAAACATTGGAGCTGAAAAACAAGATGAATATAGTGAGTCACTTCATATTTACTGCACCACGCAAACGTTCAGGCTCTAAAAGTAAAGTGACAACACCTGCAACATTAACACCATTAATTATTTTCATTCATCACTGAACGGCATCCAAAGTGCAGTAAAAAAAAAAATCAGCTCGGGATTTCCTGTGACCCGGTCCACCTTTAAACCAGCACCAGTTCTCCTCAGTACACCTGCTCAGTTTCGCAGGTACCTGTCTCAGTGGATTTAGTCTGTCTCAGTGTCTCTGTGTCTTCATGTGATCCCAGACTGACTCCATGATGCTGATGTCAGGTCTCTGTGGGGGCCAGACCATCTGCTGCAGGGTGACTCTGGGACCATCAGACTCCTCCCGATGGGACTGATGATGGAGAAGAATCTAAACATGTAACGGGCATAAAACTTTTGCACACTGTGGAAAACAACACATTTAACATTTGTTTTTAATTATCTATATATTCTGTTAAACTGTAAATTGTCAGTTCAGGAACTTCAGGAACAAACACGGTGACAGTGAATAATAAATGTCAGGAAGACTTCTCTGAAGTTACCAGCCTTTGCCTTATTAAGTCAAGGCAAAAACATTAAGCGGAGTGTAAACGTTTCACTTTAAAACAAAACATTAACGCGGTAACAGCTGAGCCGGACCAGCAGAGGGCAGCACCGCGCATGTCAGCGTGTCTCTGAGAGGAAGTCATTAAGTGAATTTTTACATACAATATACAACAGTACAAAAAAGTAACCATTAAGGTGGGAATATATCCCGGCTGGTCGCAGGGCGACAGTAAACCTGGGTCTGGATCTAACTAATAGTTTCTGATGGCATATCTGCTCCTTCTATTATCCAAATACCGTCGAACAAGTCATTGACACTTTTATTTTGAAACCGGAACTGCTTTGTTTATTTCACTGCAGTGACACTTGCAGCCATGGACACACGTGGATAATGGAGCGCTGCGCGACAGGACTTTAACTTCTTGATATCCAGGTAGAAAATCCTTTATTTTACCTGATTCTCTGATGAGTGAGTCTGTAATGAAGCTTAGTGGGAGACATGTTACGTAGCTCCCGGTTACTGTGACTCTGATGCACTTCCCGGTGTCTCGCTACGGAGCAGAACGTAAAGTCAGACTGAATGGAAAATCTGCCGCTTTACGTTTTCTTTGCGTTTCAGGGAGGGAACGTTGTTCATAAAACTCCTAATGTGAACTTCTTCTTTTTCATATGATCACAGTTGTTAAATCGGCACATATATTACTGGCAAAGAAAGACTATATGCCAACGAACGTTTTACACTCGGCACAAGTAAACAACTTTAGTAAGACACTGGCAGACAAACAAACATGAAATGGAGATTTTTATGATAAAATAATCCGCGGAATCACTCGACATTGCCCGAATCCAACCGTAGCTCTCATCTGTAGCTAATGCACTGACGAACGCATTGAAAATGCTAGTTTTTTTTGCATGGAGTTTGGTTTACAACTGATAGCACTACGGAGAACTTCGGTCATTGTGATTAGCTTGTATCAAACAGTAGCAGGTTAAATACCCGGTAAGGTTTACCGGCACTAGCAGCTCCGCGATAGAAGACACCTTATGTGTTTAAACTTAATTCGGGCAATGTAAGTTTATAAACAGCTAACTAGCCAGTAGCATTACTGGCTAGTTAGCTTGACCAGCTGGTTAGTAGCGCTGATGCACTTCGGTGCTAATAAAGTTGCTTATCAGACGCATGTTGAGAATACAAACCCACCAGAGGACGGCTGAACGTGTCAGTAACAGTTCGGGAATATGTAGGTTGATGTCAGGTGAGTGTGAATTAGTAAAAACTTGACAAATGCCGACGGAGCTCAGGTGAATTTCATGAAACTTCACACAAACAATTTAAATTCCAAGATGGCGCCATATTCTTCTTCTCTTACCGACGGCAGTGCATTATGCTCAGCGCTGCCTCTAATGGCGGGGGGCGTTATTGCAACACCTTATCATACAGACAAAACAGTTAATGCAGTGAGGCCCAAAAGCCCCAGGTCTATTCCACAACACATAAACAGAAGTTACCTGTGCCACTTCCTGCCTCTTCAGCTGCAGAGCCACCTTCCTGTCCTGAACCAGCATCAACTCTAATTCTTCCTCGTTTATTTTCCACAGCCGAGCCACAGAAACCAAGATGAAGGGGAAAGGGAAGCAGCGGCGGGAGCCGGGGGTCTCAAAGAAGATGAGGACAGTGAATAGCAGCGACGATGAAGACTCTGACGTGGAGAAGAACTTCGCTCTGCACACCGACAGAGGAAGAGGAGGGGCTGTGGACGGAGAACCGTACCACAGAGGAGAGGAGGAGGAGGAGGAGGAAGGGTCTGAGGATGGTGATGAGGAGGAGGAAGATGAGAAGGAATCAGGTGGTGGTGAGGAAGATTCGGATGATGGTGAAGAAGAGGAGGAGGCTGAGGGAGATGAAGAAGAGGACGGTGACAGTGAGGCCTCTGAGGAGGAGGAGGAGGAGGATGATGATGATGAAGATGATGATGATGATGATGATGATGAAGAAGACCCAGAGGCTGCTGGTGGCAGCAGTGAGATCCAGACAAGAGAAGACATTAAAAAAGGTGATTTTTCTTTTCTTTTCCATCGTCTGTGTTCAACCGGTGCATAAAACTGTGAGAGTAGAGCCGTGACCAGAGAAGCAGTTAGAGCCCAGTTAGTTTCCTGGTTATTTACAGTCACAGGTGCACGGGGAACACCTGAATCATCAGTCATGTGACCCTCGCTCTGCTTCGAAGGTCTCCTGTTTGCGATGAGCAGGTCGTGGAAATGTGTCTGCTTCTGTTTCAGATCAGTGTGAAGCGTTTTTTTAACGAGTGCGTACGAAAAGGTTTTGTCAGCATCAGGCATGAAATGAGCAGCAGATTCTGTCTGTGATGAGAAACAGTTACATCACCAGCAACATGTTTATCTGTGGTCGTGATGAAGTGAGAGAGGAAGCAGGTCGGACTGAAGCAGGACCCACAGATGTGAAACATCATATGATTCAGGTTCATCCTGAAGCTGCTCCTGAGATTTAACCCACGCACACTAACAATGTCCAGTAACAAGTTCTCTGACCCCCCCCAACAGAACTGTCCAACATGTCCTTTGAGGACATTATGAAGCTACAGAACAAAGTGGGAACCAAAGTTTACAACCAGGTCGCCTACGGCAGTGACAAGAGACAAGAGACCAGCAAGAAGAGACGACTGAACAAGAACAGGTGACCAGCGTCAGCCTGCACGGCACTGCCTGCCTCTGACCTTTGCCACTCACTGTTTTTAATCGTGTGTGTTTGTGGTTTTAGACCCACGGAGATTTCAGCCAAAAAGCCAGCGCCGTTCCTCCGTCAGGTCGTCCCCATCAGGAAACCAGTGAGTGAGGAAAACCCGTGTTAGCAGCGTCGGTCCTCTGCTCGGCTGGAGTCACTTTAAATGATCCGGTGTCTTCTGTGTTTTTTGTTTGTGCCGCAGACGCTGAGAGATCCTCGGTTTGACGACCTGTCAGGAGAATACGAGCCTGAGATTTTCCAGAAGACGTATAAATTCATTAATGACATCAAACAGAGAGAGAGAGAGGTGAGGCTTCACTCACAGCGTGTGAGGCGCTGCAGGAGCAGGTCACCTGATCACACCTGTTTCAGGCGGGACCTCGGACTGAACGTGAACCATGTTGGTGTGGTGTTTGTCTGCAGGTCGTCCAGAAGCAGCTGAAGAGGACGAAGAAGAGCAACCAGAGGAAGGAGAAACTGCAGTTCCTTCTGAAGAGGATGGTGAGTCTCAGCTGCCGTCACACACACACACACCTCAGTCCTTCAGCCTGGTGATCAGGACACACACGGGTGCTGTCCTGTCAGGTCCGGGACGACTGAAACCTCTGCCCCATGTCAAATGTCTCATCAGAGACCTCTGCTGAAAACAACCGTTTTTGTCCTTGTCCATCTGTCCATCCCCTCTGGGAAACTAAACTGTCCTCCATCATCTCTCTCACCTAAAATCATCATTAGGTTCCAAAACTTCACACTCACTGGGAAAACTCATCTCAGCCGAGTGAGGAACCTGAGCAGCAGGCTTCCTGTGCGCAGTGTGAGCATCGTACATGTGTCGGCGTCGGTTTTAAATGTGTGACATGTGATTTTCCGCAGGAAAACCAGGAGCGAGCGAGGAAGAGCCAAGAGCAGCAGAGAGAGAGAGAGCTGCAGTTCAAGAGACAGCAGAGAGAGCAAGCCAATCAGGGCACGCGACCCTTCTTCCTCAAGAAATGTGAGAACACGTTTAGGCTGAACGTCCGGTTCCATCGGTCCCTTCGGCCTTTCACTTCCTGTCCCACTGATTATACATTCATTCTAAACTGAACGAGACGCTGTTTTCTGACATTGTAAAAACTCAAAGATGAATCTTCTTTCGTGTTTCTGTCCAGCTGAGAAGAAGAAGCTGCAGCTGGCTGAAAAGTACCAGGAGCTGAAGAAGAGCGGCAAACTGGAGAACTTCCTGAGCAAGAAGAGGAAGAGGAACGCTGTGAAGGACCGCAGGAAGCTGCCGAGGCAGCTGCAGAACAAGAAGGCTGCGTGAGGCGTTCACTGACCCCGCGCCCCCCCCGAAAAAAACCACCCGAGGAAGAACCTGCTGATTCTCCATACTTCAGTGGTTTGGTGGCTGAGGCCTGTAATGACCGCTTGCGGCCTGCTGGTGGAGCTGTTGTACTGTACGAGTCAGCTGAAAGCTCGGGGACGGCAGGTCAGTAAGTTGGATGAACTTTCACTCGATTTTATTTTATTGTCAAAGTTTATCCTCTTTTGAAAAATGACCTTGGTGCGTTCAGTGATGCTCGGACATCTGAGCGTTGATGAGGAACTGGTGAAATTCATCATGTACATAGTGTCAGAAAATTAAACGAACAGGAAACAAACATGGCCGCTGTGAAGAAAAAAAAGATGGTGTGAACTTTCAGCAAGTTGAAACTACGTGAAATAATGTAACTGAGCAAACTGCTGCATTATCTGTCTCTGCAGGGTTAAAGCCTGCGTGTTGTTACAGGAATCAGCTTCCTGTCTGGGAAGAAGGGAATGAAACTGAGAGAGTTTGTGTGAAACTTGTTTGTTTTCCTGCTCGTCTCAGTGATGGGAGACGCCATCGGACACGCTTTTGTCCTTTTGCAGTTTTATAAGTAGTTTTATACCAAAACTCCATGATTGAACTGTGCAGTCACAGCTGTACAGATGTTTCTGCGCTGATGTCACTGGAAACATCTGCTTCACCTCAGAAACTCTGATGATTAAAAAAAAAAACTATGATATTTGCGTGTCTTTGTACTGTGCAGTGTGTTAGAATGAACAGCAGAGGGAGCCACAGGGTCGATTCTGGCTGCTGATGCAGAGGACGAGCTCAGTCACTGTCTGATGTCAGCGTCCCATCCACACCACGTCTCCCTGTAACTGAGTAAATTTACTCGAGTATTTCCATCTTCTGATACTTTAAACCTCTCAGTGTTTCAGAGGAAAACAGTTTTTACTCTTTTATTTTCTGATAAAATTTTCTGTTACTTTCCCAAAACAGATTAGTAATGTGAATATGTTAAGATAAACCTATATAAAATCCAGTGAATGGAAAATAAAACCAAACATTCTCTTCCACTTCAGTTGCTTTTACTGCTTTCACCTCCACTGCCTCTTCAGCTCTCACTCTTTAACCGACATGTTTTCACTGATTCACCATGAGAACGTTTCACCTCCTTTCAGAGCTTCAGCCTGTGTGTGTGACTAAGAACTGACATTTTAAAACGTCTGAAGCTGTTTAACGTGTTTAGTCCTTCACCAGCTGAGGAGACTGAATCCAGCTGTTCCACGTTCTGCGTCTGTCACTGGAAAACAACTGCACACACTCTGCAGCTCTCCCACAGCTAAGAGACTTTTTAAGAAAGATTTTAAAACTATAAGGTTTTTTTTTTTTTTTTTTTTTTTTAATCAGAGAAAACCTCCTGATCTGATCTGTAACAGGTTTCATCAGCTGCTGATTCTCTGCTGGTAACAGTGTGTGTCTCTGTCTCTGTCTCATCCCAGGGCCCCTGACGTCTCTAAAAGTCAGTTAGCAGTGTATAATGAGAACAGTGCTAAATGCTTGTCTCCACGCTGCCTGAATCCTGTTCTCTCTGCTCTCTGACAGGTGGCATTCATCCCATCAGAGCCGCTCGCCTCCACACAGCAGGAGGGCAGGAGGGCGGGGCGGGGGGCAATAATATAAGGCCTTATATTCATGAGCTAATACACTCCATTCAACCCCCAAACACACCCCCACCCTCTCCATCAACCTCCACAATCCCTTTTGTGTTGCTGCTGTTATAAACGTTATGAAAGACTCTTCGTGTTGCTGCTTTAAACAGACGGTCGGTGTGTGATTTCATCTTTCTGCTTCCTCTAACGACTCAACGGGATTTTACACTTTTCAAATGTAGAAATCCATGTTTGGAAATGAAATACATCATTAAATAATGAATGAAAACTAATATGAAAATGTCACTGACAGTTCTCATGTGCATCATGAGGAAAGTGAACTGAACGCTACTTTTTCTAAAGTCTAAGTTTTTTTTTGTGATTTATTCTGAGCCACAAATTCATGTAAGTATTGTCCCTTCTGGGCTTCCATACCTGCAAAGTTTCAGCACATAACATCACAAATGGAGCTGAGAGTGAAACAGCCTCTGGAAACCCATGAGCAGTAAACGCACCTGCACTCGCTCTGCGTCACGTCGCAGACAACACGTCCTGCAGGTTGTTTCCACAGACATCAGCCAATCAGGACTAAGCTTTTCTTTGAGCGCAGAGAAGACAAAGTCGATGCTGGAGGAGGGCATCATGGGAAGTTTTGTTAAATGCTGCACCTTTAAACTCATCGATTACGAGTTCTACAAAACACCTTTGGATCGGACGCAAACAAACTTTATCCTGAACTTCTTTCTCTTTTCACTGTTCTTCACTTGAAATGTGCATCAACAGACGGTGTGCCGACTCTTCGCCGCCTCCTCCTTCTCCTCCTCCTCCTTCCCAGGTGAACACACCCTCCACAGTTTTCATTCTCCATTCTCTTCAGTGTCAAAGCACAACGGACGCCTCCCCGGGACCAAACCCAAATCTCCGCTCTCATACCGATTCATGGCGACTGTTGTTGACCATTGTTCCACGGAGATCCTGTGCGTCATGAATAGCCAATAAAAAGCCCATCGCTCCACGGTGAATCGGAGCCGAAGAAAAGGTGCCCAGAGAGGCAGTGATGGCCTCCATACAGCTCTCAGTGTGGAAACCATCTGTTCGCCCGGCCCCCTGCTCGCAGCGTGAAAGGGATAATTGAGTGTTATAGAGAATAGATCCCTCTGCTGCTGATTTGTATTCTTTAGAAAGAGCCAGGGGTTTCACACCACATCTGCCCCTCAGCTCCATTCAGCCCCTTTCACTGTCCCATCAATTAGCACACTCAATTAAGCCCTCATAATCCCTTTATCGACACACAAGGGCTCCATCGAGCGCCACGCCCGCCACAGAGAAGTGGCAACAAATGAGACTTTAGTGACTGTTTTCTTTGGGAAGGAGGAGGGGAAACAATGCAGGCTGAAGGCAGTGCGAGTCCTTCAGCACTTCATCAGAAGAGCTGATGGTTGAAAGGCTAAGCGCTGCTGCAGCTGGCAGCGAGCCGCTGAAGGCTGCCATCGGCGTGAACAAGCTCCCTGCTCCGTTTGTCGGCCATTGTCCTGCAGATTATGAGCTGCCTTTTCTCCGGAGCGTTTCAATTAATTAGAGGAGGGCTGAATGGAGAGGCAGCCAGTCGGGCACATGCAGGCCGGAGGAGGTCTGTGCACAGAGGAGCTGTGAAAACGGACTAAACATCAACAGTGTCAATGGTGTCGCCATGAGAAGCTGAAGTTTAATCCCTGTTAGTGCCGCGTGAGCTGCGACTGATCTAACAGGTTCAACCTGAAACCCGGCAACGGGCCGCAGCGCTGATACACTGCAAAACACCCGACAGAGGACAGTCATCTGATCAACCCCTGCTGCCTGTTCCGAATCAAAGACTCGTCCCGGGTATGAACCCAGGATCTCTCACACACAAATCAGGAATCATTCCCCTAAACCAGAAAGAAGTAGGAAGTGTCCTTCTCACCAAATCTCACATTATTTCAGTCCCTGCTGAGCAGCAAACAGCAGACAGGCTCAGTCAGAGCAGCTGGTGCACACAGTCCAGGATTTAGCAGCTGAAGAGCCTGATATTTCCTTCAGGAGCTGATGGAGACCAAACACAGAGCTAAAAGAGAGAGAACACTGGATGAAGGGTCGTGTTGATCTATCAAATGTTTACAAGAACAAGTTATTGTTAAATGAAGTTGCTTTTACAAAGGGCTCGTCCGGGATTTGAACCCGGGACCTCTCGCACCCAAAGCGAGAATCATACCCCTAGACCAACGAGCCACTTCAGGCAGTTAGTGTGACCCCTCTTCTGAACTGTGTCAGTAACTGTTGAACAATGACCTTATAAATAAATCAAGAGTCACACAAAGTGAGTCAGAGTTTAGCTTTCATGGGCTCGTCCGGGAGTTGAACCCGGGACCTCTCGCACCCGAAGCGAGAATCATACCCCTAGACCAACGAGCCACGTGGGACACGCTTTCCAAGCCAAAGGAGTCTGGTCAGAACAAGGGTCAACATTTTCCTCTGCTTCCAAGCTTTGTGCTACGCTAGGCTACACAGCTCCTGTCCACACAAATGTCCTGAGAAATGTGGCTCCCTTTCATTTGATGGAATGAGGAAGCACAGGAAGATAAAGGACAAAAAAAAAGATGTATTTCATGATCTGGCATTTTGGGTCATGAGAGGATGAGGTCATCTTCTCCTGTCCAATGAGAGCGACTGAAGTCTTTTATTTGAAAGTGTTTTTAAAACAGAAAAGGCTCAACACGCACACAGTGAGGCCTGGGAAACGACTTTAACGCGTTGCATTAAAGCTCTGTAATTGTTTTTATGGATTGCTTCTTGTAGCCATAATTGTTCACGACTCCATAAACGAGAGAGAAACAGTCCAGACGGTTCATTAGAGAACTGAGCGTCTCGCTCGCGCCGCAACACGTCGTGTAAAACAAGGAGAGAATCTGTTAAAGAGACTTCAGTGAGAAAACTGTCGAAATAAAAACCACATGTAGCTGAGAGGGAGGGAGTTTCCCAGCAGGCAGTTCTGTCCTGTTTCTGCACTGCATTTCCCAGAAGTCACCAGGCAGTCCAACAGAGTGTGGCTCAGGTAGTGGGGGACATTGACAGCAGGCTTGTTCTTAGGTATTTAAAATGTCTCCTGAGTCTTTGTCTAACGTGTGACACGATGTCATCTTGGATTTTCTGCTGATATCTGGATCAAATGACCCTGAATTGAATTTTGACACGAACTTTATAAGGGAACAATCTTAAATAGTATGTTTCCAACTAGTTTTGCTGCTTTTGATGTTATTAATCCACAAATGTCTTTCTCTGGAGACACAAATAAAAGCATCCCAAATATTCCTGTGTCCTGTGCAGCCTCTGCACTCCAGCTGATCAACATGAAGTCCGTCTTTCTGGTTCAGAGCTTGACTCCAAAGTGAGGCGAGAGGAAAAAAGAGTTTTTGGACAGACTGGAAACTGAAAACCCTTCAGATGCAGATGTGTCCGGTCCAGTGGGTCGCAGAGAGGGAGGACGATTCAGCAAAGGAGATTTTACTCTCCAGAAATCAGCCAGTCAGATGGAGAGTTTCCTTCAAAGTGTCTCCCAGCACTGAGAGTGAGTGTTTAGTCTGATTGGTCACAGAGGGAATGGACCTTCTGACCTCTGGCAGTGTCTCGCTCTCACTGCTCAGAGGCCTGAGAGACACATTCATGTTGTTGCGGATTCGAACCACCGCAGGACGACAACACAGAGGAGACACGATGCATTTCTTTTGTCTTCTTATCGGCATCAAAGCTTTCCAAAGCAGAACCTGACACGGTTCCTGTCCACTCTGCAGCACCGTACGCTGACTGGACTCAGGGTGTGTCCTTATTACATGTCAGTGAATGTTCTGTTTTGGCAGCGCTGTGTGTGAAAGACATTACTGGACATTTACAGAGTCATGGGAAACCCCTTGTCTCCCTCCGGTCGTCATAGCCTTTGTCCTTCGTGTACATCTGGAAAGTCGAAGCTCTGAGTGAAACTCTGCTGCTGATAAAATCTCCCAGAGAGTCGACCTTGATTTAATCTCCCTGTAGTTTAGAATTAAATATAATTCTGCACTTAATGAAACTGTCGTGGAAATGAAAGCCTTTCCCGAGTTGTTTGGTCTGAGGTGGTTTAGGTCTCACTGCAGTCAAATCCAGTTTCTGAATGAAATTTAATGTGAAAAGTTTCTTCTATCCCTGCAGCTCTTTAGCCTCTTTTAGCTGCTAGTTTTTGGTGTCATAAGACATCGTCATCATAAACTCAGTCTGTTTGTGCAGTAAAGACACTGAGAGACGCAGAAACTCCTGACTGAACTCCAAACTGAGTTGACTGAACTCAAGAAGTCACTGCATCAGCAAGTTTCCAGCACCGTGTACGGACCATGCAGAACACAGGAAGAGCCTCAGACGGTCGATTAAAGTCCAATACAGGTAAAGAACCTGTCAGGTGAAACTGAAGCTCACTTCCTTCCTCGGCCAAACACACGTGATGCATCTTGACAAGAGAAAATATTCTGTCACATCTGAAGACTTCCTCCCTCCGAGATTTCTGACTTTACACAGCAAAGATAAAATTCAGAGATTTCATTTTTGTCATCCAGGACAATTCAACAGGACTTTTATCAACAAATCTGCAGAAGCCAGACACCAAATATACTAATCTCTGAAACTCTTTCATTCTTCTTTCCTGCACAAGATTTAAAAGTGACTAATGGAAATAAAGTTTCAAACTTGGCTGAAAGCGTGTCAGTTTCTATAAACTGGATGGATCCATTTCTTTATTTTCTTAGCAAAAGCTCTAATTTAACTCTGAAGAATGAAAGTCCTTTTTCCATCTGTCTCAGGTTTCCAGCTGACATTTACAGTCTGAGTCACAGATGTGACTGATGAACTGTGATGCAGCAGCCAGTCGTTTGCTGAAGGTCACACGGTCTGACTGACAGGGAAGCTTTTCCTCCTGCGGCCTCAGCAGGAACTTTGTTTTTGCAGCAACGTGGTTTATAGTTTTTGTCAAAGGGACACAAACTGCTGCTGAGTCGTTCTGTGAGTCCTGCACACAGCGAAGGGAAACTCACGTACCTGTGCCTGTACTTCCTGTACGTGGCTGTGCCATGTGTGGTTGCATCTGTGATGTATTTACTGTAAATTCTCAGAGCCAGGCGTTTACTCCTGATTTCTCCTGTGAAAACTCAACACTTCCTCCATGTTTTCCGCTGTTTTCTTAATAATTCCACCAGTACACAAACAGCCGAGTCTCCTTCCCTGAAGTCGTGTCGTTGCCACATTTGAAACCAAAAAGAGACCAAAACCAAAACCTGAGCTCACCAACTGCATCTGCCAACCCACACCAGAGCTGGAGAAAGTGTGCTGGGTGGAGGGATACGCCCGGTGGAGGTATACGCTGTTTGTTATAGTTCCTGCACATAATTCGTTTTTTCCATTTCTCTTTGTGCGTGGGTTAGAGAAACGAGATGTAACGTGCTACGCAGTGAGCTATAGAGGTGTTGTTAGGTAGCTGCTATGCTAAGCTAGGCTAACTGTTGTGTCATCTGGGCCTGCCAACGAATATGGTCGCCTCTGTGTCTCAGACTGATGGACAAAGCTGGGTGAGGATTTCAGGTGCTGAAATCAGCAGGGACTCGTTTGTCTCGAACTGTGGACAGAAAACTCTCAGTGCTTCAGACAGACTGAGGAGAGAAACCCTGTGAATCAGCAGCTTCACGAGTGTGTTTGATTCTCTGATGAACGTTTGGTCGCCGAAGCTTCACATGTGGACACTGTGTGTGTGTGAGCCTCCTCAGATGAGGCTAAAACAAAAGTAGTTCCCCTGGACATGTACGGTTCTACAGCCACCTGACACGAGGGAAAAGGCTGAGCTGTGATAAGACAGAGCAGCGGGAGGCTGCAGTCTGCAGACTCATTAAAGGTCTTTATGGGTCCAGGAGCAGGGTTTAATTCTCCTGAGTCAGACGTCTGCTGCTGTGTTTCCATAGGACGCTTTAAAGACACAACACTCCTCCTCCTCCTCTTCTTCTTCTTCTTATCTGCAGCCATCTGAGCCGAGGTGAGAGTGAGTCAGTGCAGCAGTCGACGTCTTAACTCTGCCTTTTACTGTCTCACTCCATGTTACAGCCTGTGTTTACACTCAGCAGCCGTCAGGCCCTTTGAGAGTGAGCACCGTGTGGTTTATACCTGTACAGTCTCCTCTGGTATGTTTGCTTATTCTCTGCATCAGTGGATCCTGACCCTTTTCTGTCATGTCCTCCTGTGGAAGCTGATTTTTTTTTTTAATTGTCCCAAAGGAATCAGATTCCTTCAGCATTCAGTCCTGTCCCACAGTCTGGAAACCAGACGACTGTTCTCCTAACACTCTCCTAACAATCTTTTTTGAATTTGGCAGCAGTGACCAGATGAACACTGACGCTGATGGAGAGAAAACGTGTGAGAACTGAACTGATCTCCAGCCTGTTTTCATTCACTACATGAATCTGAACAGAGTAGGAACCGGTCATGTTACAGGCCTGTGAGTTTATTAATAATTGAAAGCCTCCTCTGATGGACTTCCATCACGCCACAGCTGTCACCTTTGACCTTCAGAGATCAATAACCAGCTCATCTGCGGCTTTTGATCGACGCCCCACTGGGAGCGCAGCTCAGTGCTCAGCAGCTCATCTTTTCATTAAGATCCAGTGATGCCATCTGCCTGTTAAACCAAAGCTCTCCTCAGGCTACAGGACGCGACTGAGCCAACGATCCACTGCCACCCTCTCGTTTCATTATCTGATTCCTCTGTAAACCCGTAAACAGCGAGAGCTGGAGAGTGTTGCTTTGTAGTGTGTTACATTATGTCCTCGTTTTTTTGGGGGGGGGCGTTCAAACCTGTGACTCTGTGGTTACCGAGCAGCGTCACAATGATTTACATCATCATGATCATCTTCCTCATCATAGGTTCGAACAGACGAGTCCGGCCTCCAGCTCTGACAGCATAATCTCTACAGCTGTTTCAGAGGTTACCATGGAAACTCCCACATTAAACACACATGCACGCACAGCGTCATGCAATCCTGTATGCAGTGTCCTGACCTCGTCCTCCTCGCTGTGAGCTCCGGGGATCAGTGAGGCTTCGCTCTCACAAACTCGCCCGCCTTCAGTTAGCAAACCGTGCTCTGGTAAACCTCAGCGTCCTCCCTGGTTCACCAACACAAAGCCCCTCGGTCTGAAAGCCCTGAGGTGAAGCGGCTTCGGTTAAGTCTCATAATGAATCACAGATTTGTTGAGGTTCCAGTGACACTCAGATACCAGCTGAGTGAATCTTCTCACTCTGTGTATCTTCTGTGTCCCGTGTTGCTGAGCCATGTCAGACTCTTTCTCCTGTTTCACGGTGTGATGGACAACATTCAGGAAATGACTGAGGATGTTTTACTGAGGGGGCGGGTCAGGGGAACGTTACCTGTCTCCTGGATTAAAATCGCCCAGTCAGCAGTCTGATTCTCCGCTTTCCGTTCGCGTCGCCATCAGGTATCTGCAGCGATCAAACAGCTTTCAAAGGCAGTGGAGCTTTGTAATTACATTACTGGTTGTGCTGGCAGCTCTTTGAAGCCCACAGTCCGTTATGCTCCTTATTGTTTCCCCCAGGGCATCATGGGAGGACCGTAAACTTCAGCTGCAGTGTTTTATGGGTTTCTGCTCTGAAATGACACAGTGATGTGGGCAGGAGAGGACAGTTATGGTTCTGGGGTTCGATTCAAATAAAAACTGTGATCTGAAGATCACAACTTCCAGTCTTTTTAAAACTCACCTCTGTGTCATCACTGATCATCCTAATGACAGTGGCCTGTAATCAGGCTCCAGGTCACAGGGCGGACGGGTGAGGAAGGGAGGAAGCTCTTCCTCACCCGTCCTAATTAGCAGAATGGAAAGGATCCAGAAAGGGCCTACGCCACATTAACAGATCAAATACAGAGACTTCAAAGCAGATCGTCCAGGATTTGAATCCGAAGGATGACGAAGGTCCAGCGTCCTGCTGCTCCTATGGACTGTATCTGGGACAAACAACCAAAGACTGAAGGACTTGTTGTGATTGCTTTTGTTTGTTTCAACAAAAAGTGACAACAAGACTGGAGGCAGGAAAGTGATGTGTGTTAGGCTAACTGTCCTTTATGCTTGCCCGTTTTTCCTGCTTCAACTTTGAGGACAAAATGTTAATATATCCCACCCACTAACAGGTGCCACGATGAGGAGATAATCAGTGCTATTCACTTTACCTGTCAGTGGTCATAGTTTTACACCTGATCGGTTTATGTTGGGTGAAACACACCCTTCATTCCATTGCTTTGTCGAAGCGACAATATTAGACGAGAGTGCCGAGGGCTCATCCAGGATTTGAACCCGAGACCTTTTGCAGCCAAAGCAAGAATCATACCTCGACCAACGGGACAAGACAAAGAAACCAGCAGTGTTTGCAGACTAAAAACATCTGTCAGCATAGCTTCTTATTGTCTCACACTGAGGAAAACAGGCAAGCCATTTTACTCTGCTTCCAATCTTTTTGCTGATATGAAGTAAACATCTGCCTGGAAGAGGGACCTGGTGTCTCTGACAAAAACTAGCAGATGATGTGTTTTATTGAACACCCTTCATTCAAGGACAAAAGGAGCATCAAGGGCTCGTCCGGGATTTGAACCCGGGACCTCTCGCACCCTAAGCGAGAATCATACCCCTAGACCAACGAGCCCAGTCTTCCATGACTGTCATTTGTAGCGGAACCACATTAGGTACCACATTTAATTTGATAATGTCGTTTCTTGGGAACCAAATTTCTGTGCAGGAAACTAAGGGAAAAGAGGTCCCTGAGAGAACGTGAGAACTCTTTTCTCTGCACTAATATTTACAGACAGTCCAGTTTATTGTGCTTTCGTCTGATAAGAACCTGTTAATCATATCATTCCACTGGATCGACTCACTGTTATCGCAGATTTCCCCTGAGTAAACGCTTGTCTAAGCAGCTCAAAGCCAGTCATCGTTCTGTCCGGGGCGGGATGGTCTCCTGATGATCGGTGACCTTTTCAGAATGCAACTTTATGCTGATGTGAGTCTAAATATGAATAAAACTGTTAAAAATGTTGAAGATCAGATAAAAATCCAGGGGGGAAAGGACGTATTGTTCCTAAACTTCAAATGTTTGCACACATGGACATGACCTGTGACTGTCCATGACTTTTACAGTGTATTGAGTGTGTGACAGATGTTGATGGGCCCATCTGTGTTCTTCAGAACTTTGATGGCATTTGTTCTCTGCGCAATGTCATTTGTTTTCTATCATTACTGATTCTTGTGTTTTTGACTTGACTTGATGATTTGAATCTTTTTCCTGTCCCCTAAGGGGCTGTTTTCACAACCCTTTTGTTATGTTTTGAACTGTCTTTTGTGGACTTTTGGACTCTTGTTTAGTTTGTTAAGTTTTGTTCATAGTTCCTGTTTTAATTTGAAATCATGGCCCTTGAGTATATTGTCTTGTTCTACTTCCTGTCTTTGTCTCGTTTCCCTCCATTTGTGATTGTCTGCCCCGCCCTAATTGGTTCCACCTGTTGTCCATTGCCTTGTGTATTTAAGTCTCGTCGTTTCCCTGTGCTTTTGTTGGTTCGCCTGTTGCCTGTGTCCATGCTCAGGTCTGCACCACGTCATGTCCCTGTGTTTGTTCATGTTCCTGCGTCTTGCGTTTCCCCTTCATGGACTTACCTCAGTTTCGTTTGTTAGATATGTGAAGGGTGACGACTTTCAGATGCTGTTAGATGATAGAACAAGCTTCTTTCTTGGAGCGCAGTAACTAGCCACACCAGCAGTAAAGCTGTAAGCTTGTCCTGATGGTGGACCTACAGGAAAGATCATGGCGTCATGAAAATCAAAAAGTTCATCCTCGGGGGGGGGGGCTACCAAGATCTGAAGGATCAATCCTCCTTTGGGGACCATGAATATCCAAAGCAGAATTCATGGAAATCCCTTCAATGGTTGGCAGAATACAGGATCTTAGTCTGGGCCTGCGTGTCCAGTTTACCACCATCCTCTGTTTCCACAACACTCATGGAAAAAATAATACACCAAAATATGCAGTGGAATAACCCAAATGAAGTCCGGTCAAAAACAAACCTGACTCGATGAGATGCTGAGGAATGGGGTGGGGCTCTCTGCAGCCTCATGGATCAGCCTTATGAATAATTTAAAGCCTCCTCAGACAATAACGTCTCTCTTCTCCTCCCTGGGGACGGCTGTTATGATACCCGGCTCGGGCCCAGCCCTCTGTCATCACAATGTTTGCTATTGTCGTGGAAAAACCACCTAACTGCAATATTGTGGTTTCACTTTTTCCTTCCTCAAAATAAAAGCCGACATGATCGTCGACGTGTTGACCGAGTTGCATGACACTCGCTGGGCCTCTGGAACGACTGAAAATCCCATTGCATGACGATTTCAATGCTCATTCTTTGCGAATGACACTGTGAACATGTTGTATGTGTGGTGTGTGTCTGACAGCACTGCTTTGTCACTGTGCCTGTAATGCAGCTGTATAAAGTTATGTGAGGGAATCGCTGGGCTCTGTTTGAGGAGATTGAACACTTTAAAACCAATGAGAACAGTTTTGTCAGGATCACTGCCAGACCCCCCCCCCACTACCACCACCCCACCCAAAACCTTTGGCTCCATTCCCAGGCCTTGTCTCAGCCCTGTAATATGTTTCTATCATGCAGGAATGCTGCAGCTACAAAGTCCCTCAGCAATCTCCTTCAGTTAGAGTTAGAGCTCGGCTGCGGGGCGAGCCAGGGATGCCCCACTTCCCCTTTTCTGTTTAGCTGGGCAGTAAAAAGAAAAATACGATCAAGATGTGCAGCTGTAAACTAAAAATTCACGAGCGGAGACATCAGCAAAGGGCAAAAATAACTTCTGTCATGTGAGATCCAGTCGTCCTCAGACAGTTTTGTTTGGCTGTGGGTTAAAAATCTGTATGCTAAGATGCAGGACATGATTTATGTTGTGCATTTGAAAACCATGAAACACAGTTCACTGCAAGAATATGGTTTATGAGCTCGGGAGTGTTTGAAGATTGTGGTTTTGCTATCGATTCACAGATTGTTGTTTTTCTTTCCTCACATATGGAAGAAACCAGAGTCCACTGTGCGTGCCTTATTGTTCCATACACAACTCCGCTGATTTAGAGACATGAAGGAGCTTGTAAAAAAAAAAAAAGATTATTTTTCATATAGAGAGTGAATCATTGCACATAGAGTATTTGTCCAAAATGGAAAAATGATACCCACAAAATATTTGGGTTCCTAATGTGGCCTCCTGACTGAGGAAGCAAGCGGCCCTTTGTCTTTTCCTCTCTTCACTGAAGCGTCTGAGGTCCGTCTGAGCTGAAGAGAGTCAGTGTATTCATGGTGTCATGTCTAATGTTCATCCTCACCAGCCGCCACAGCACTGCTGTGAGCCTTCCTTTACTTTTTAGGGTGTTGGCTCCAGACCTGATCTAACGCAGCCTTCAGACTGTCACACATCACGGCACCGATCCAGTTTTGGAAACAGTGTCCATGTTCTAACGTTTTACACTGATAACACACAATGTCCCAGGAGTATTTTCATAACTGCACCTGTGTTTCTCTTGAATCCTTCATCTTGTGACTGCTCCGGCTGAATTGCACTCAGCGCAGTGCAGAGGCAGGAAACTGATCAGAAACTGCTGTCAGTTGGTAACAGCTGGTGATGGTGGGGCGTCTGGTGTGGCTGCAGGTGGGGTCAGAAAGAAGAACGACATGATGACGTCGTGCTGAACACCTACAGTCCCTTAAAAATAACCAGGACCTTTAGTTGATGTCTGAGTTTGCATAGTTTGTGTGAAGCTGGCAGGAACGTGGACCCACTGCAGGATGCAAAGGAACCGGTGCTCTGTCAAAACTGTGATGTACTATTGAGGCTAATTTGTGTGGAGAGCTGTGGAACAGGATCTGTAAACGTGTGTTCAGATCAGCCAGCATGCTGCAAATGTGCCGGTGTAGCAGAAACTGTAAATGTGTACAAAAATCTGTGAATGCAAATAAGATTTATACTGAAGTGAAAGAATCTGTAAATACATGCACTTAAAAAAAGAACTACACACGAAGGTTAAGACAATGGAAGAGAAGAAGAAACGCTGACTTTTCTCTGATTTGTTTCATCTCTAATATTTTCACGTCTTCAGAGGTCAACAAATCCTGTTGCAAAGAGACCGACTAACTAACACAAGCCAAAAAGGATGGAAACCACTGGTCTATGCTAAATCTTGTCCAGTGAAGATGCACAAGGTGGGTATAAAAATGGCAGTCAAACAAGCAGGAACACCTCACCCTCATGTCTTCCCCTCTCTGCTGGATGTGGACACAGATGCCTGTTAAGTGACTGTCTGTGACACACATTAGTAAATGTGTGTGTGTGTGTGAGAGAGAGAGAGTCATGATGGTTTCCGAAGCCAAACATCTGGTAATAATTAGCAGAAGTGGCTGCAGATGATCCAGCAGCTCGTTCATTCTGCTCTCACTCTGTGGAAACAGGGAAAAAGGAGTTTTCTGCTGAAGACGAAGGTGAAATATTTCTCCTGGGCTGAGGCTTTGAAACCGTATGTTAAAGTTTCTTTAAGACTGTGGGAAGTAAAATAAGTAAATTCCAGAAACCAGACATCAGCTGAGTTAATTAATTAATTTATATACGTGTTGTTTACATGTTGATAAAAACCTATGTAAAAATTTAAGAACAGATTAGAATCAACTCATAGAAAACAGGAAAGAAAGAATGAGAAAGACAAAGTGTCCCAGATGTCCAGTGGACATTTCCAGCTGGATCAAAGCTCCGCTGCATACTCACAGCCCATTCCTGCATATTCTCTGTCTCTGCCTCACACACACATTAAAAACAGTTGCTGATCTTAAAGACATAAAGGCCTGGATGACCTGTAACTTTCTTCTTCTGAATTCAGACAAAACTGAGGTTATTTTGTTTGGTCCCAAACACCTCAGAAACAGTTTATCTAATCATATAGTTACTCTGGATGGCATTAATTTAGCCTCCAGTACGACTGTGAGGAACCTTGGAGTTATTTTTGATCAGGATCTGTCCTTTAACTCACATATAAAACAAGTCTCTAGGACCGCCTTCTTTCACCTGCGCAATATCAGTAAGATTAGGAACATTCTGTCGCAGAGTGATGCTGAAAAATTAGTCCATGCTTTTGTTACTTCTAGGCTGGACTACTGTAATTCCCTATTATCAGGATGTCCAGTTAACTATCTAAAAAGCATCCAGCTGATCCAAAATGCTGCAGCGAGAGTACTGACTGGAATTAGCAAGAGAGATCACATTACTCCTGTACTAACTTCTCTTCATTGGCTTCCTGTAAAATCCAGAATTGATTTTAAAATCCTTCTCCTTACATATAAGGCCCTCAATGGCCAGGCTCCTTCATATCTCAAAGAGCTGATAGTACCATATCATCCCAACAGATTGCTTCGTTCCCAGAATGCAGGTTTGCTTATGGTTCCCAAAATCTCTAAAAGTAGAATGGGAGGCCGAGCCTTTAGCTATCAGGCCCCTCTCCTATGGAACCAACTGCCAGTTTGGGTTCGGGAAGCAGACACCCTCTCTAATTTTAAAACGAAGCTTAAAACCTTCTTGTTTGATAAAGCTTATAATTAGTTGTAGTTACAGTCCTAGTTATTTATTAAACTTATAGTTAGTCACAATTATCTCTATAGACACTGTTACAGTTAAGGATATAGCCCTTAGTAGGGCTGGCTCAGGCAACTGAATCATCCCCTAGTTATGCTGCTATAGGCCGAGGCTGCTGGGGGACATCCCATGATTTACTGCGCACTTCTTCTTCTTTCTCTTTCTCTCCTCAGACCCACTCTCAAATTTATTAGCCTTTATTACATGTCATTAACTCTGTGTCCTCTCTGTCCCGTAGTCCTGTGTTTGTTTCTCTCTGGTCTCTCTTTCTCTGTACCTTACTGCAGGTACCTCTGGCTCCGGAGCTGCATGTCCTATGGTCCTGGCTCCACCCACCTGCTGCTGTTTATTGTTTACAATGATCTATTTCTAACATGTTTAATGTTCCGTTCTGCTACAGATAAATATTGGATTAATATTCTTTGCAAACTGTAATGTAAATAATTACCAGTCATGACAGCTTTTTGCCTCTGTGCTCTGTTTCATAATTCTAATCTGCTGAGCACACATTATCCAATAACTGTCCACTAACTGTAATGTAAATACTGACCCACATTGTCTGTATTATGCTGCATGTCTTTCTCCCCCTCTCCTCCATTCCTAGCTGTCCTATCTTCCTCCTTTTCCTCCTTTCACCCAGCCCGGCCATCGGCAGGAGGGTCCCCCATCTGAGCCAGGTTCTGCTCAAGGTTTCTTCCTGTTAAAGGGGAGTTTTCCTTGCCACTGTCGCCTTAAGTGCTTGCTCTGGGGTCAGGCTCTGGGTCTCTGTAAAGCGCTTTGAGACAATTTTGATTGTGGAAGGCGCTATATAAATAAAATTGAATTGAATTGAATTGAATTGAATCTTCGGTGAGGTCATCACTGTGCGACAGTTTGCTATCACTGTAAGTTCAGTCAGCAAACTGCCGCCGCTGACTCGGCCAGCAGGTCCCCTCACCGCTGCAGGGACGGAAGGGACCCACCCACTCACTGACTCTCTCACAGGTTCTGGTCTGTGAGTCTGAGCTTTCAGCAGCGAGGTGAGGTGCCTTGCCGGAGGGCGCCGCGGCAGCAGCTGCTTTCAGACACTGAGCCTGTCTGTGTTGTGTTCAGGTTACTCCTGTGTTAGGGTGTCTGCAGCTCTCAGTTCCCACGCCGTCCTCCATCATGTGATTCCTGACGGTGGGAACGCCGGCACAGACAGAGGGCTTGTGTCTGCAGCCGCACTGCATTCTAGGAAGGATACGCGTCCTCAGGGAGGACAGAAGCTCGATTCTCCGTTTTTATTAAGTTAACATTTTTACCCCTTCACCCATCTCCAGCATACCGGAGGAGTCAGGAAGGTGTATGTTTGAGAGAGAGAGAGTGTGTGTGTGTGTGTGTTGCCTGTGGGAAGCTCAAAGACAGTTTTAGTTCTGATTCAGGAGGACAGAGAAACATCTGACTGTCAGTTGATGAATTTATCTCCAGTGTGTGTTCGTGGTAGAAATATTACCGTTTCTTTCAGTCTGTCCTCTGCTCTGTTGACAGCAGACCGTCGGGGTTATCTGAGGTCGTCCTCTCCTGTCACTCATGGTCATGCCGGACTCTCCTTCAGGACATTATTAGTTCTTCCATTTACACCTGTCAGAGGTGGTTAGGGACGTGAATCCAGATTCATCATCACTAACTGCCGAATACTTACACACACTGTGAATGAATGATGTGTGGATGCAGGGGGAAATTTCGGGCTTTGCTCTGACCTTATTACACTTTTGATTACCTTATAACACCTGGTTATAAAGTAGCTCGTTAGCTTACCGGTGGGTCCTCAGTCCATCTTGTAGTCTGATGGATTTAGCTGACTGCAGAGCTGTCTGTAGTCACAGCTCCCAGCGGTTGTTGGTCACACACCTGTTCAATAAAAACATACAACATGTAAAGCAAATATTAAAAATCCCTTGTTACTATGGAAACGTGAAAATAACAGCAGCAGCTAACATCAGAAACCTGCAGGACTTTAAAAGCATCGGGGACAGGAGGTGCTGATAACGAGTGACTCCCGTAATAAACCTCCACATCTGCACTGACGCTCTGAGATACGAGGAGAAGGAAGTTAATCCAAAAGTCTGAGATGCTCTGAGGTTTCTGCCGAGGCTACGTGGAGCCTGTTGATTCAGTTTGAACCGTGTTGTTTCAGATTGGACTGACAGATCCTGAACGGGTTTCAGTTCTTGGCTGAGTCCAGCCGACCAAACTGGTCTTCCTCCAGCTGTTACAGTCACTTCAGCACATTAGTTTAACCACAGCACCTCTGGGGCTGGTGAGCCCGTCTTCCCACTGAGATTGCATAATGATCATGTTGGCTGCTGCCCACACAAAGCACAGAGGGGCCACCAGAACAAAGCACAGAAAGAACTGGTGGTATTCTGAGAGTATAATGCACAGATTGGGCAATTACTTTGGTTCAGTGTGTGTTGCCTGTTTTAGATGTAAGAACGATTCAGTTAGAGTCAGATGGTTTAAGAGCAGTGGTGCCAGTGATTTATCAGTGGTCAAAACTTTGTGTTCTGCTCATGAATCCAAGATGCGAGAGTCTGAGAGGACAGAGGACAGAGAGGACCTTAAACACATAACGGACACAAAACAGGGTTTCTGGCTGGGTTCTGTGGAACCACTGTAAACAACTGTATTCACTGAATAACTGAATCTGAAAAAGTCAGTAAATGTTTCAGCTGGTTCCCTCCTCTCTGTGCTCACATGTACAGTCATTAAATTCATCCATTCATGTCTGTGTCAGCCGCTGTGTGGTCTAATGCATGAGGCGTGTCTGCGGAGGGGAAGCCTGACCTCGTGCTGGCGACCATCGCAGCTCAGGTTTGTCCAAACGCTGCTGCATCTGTCACCAGATGCTTTTTCAAAATCTAAAGTCACTGAAGTGTCTGAAAAGGCTGTAAATAAAGCGACAGCGCTGCTGTTGGTGAACGCCCCCTCTGACATAACAGAAACCCACACCATTGTGAAAGAACAACAGCCAATGGGGAAACTGGAGTTTACAGGGCTGGTCCTGCTGCTGTGGTCCAGCCAAAAATGATGGCAACGATTGGACACAAGACCAAAATAAGACAAACTCAAAGGGTCTTTGTTTTAAATTGAAACCGAAATAGAAATGGAGCATAAAGATAAAAATCTGCACATTGTTTCACAAACAAACCCGAAGAGAAAACAGCAGCTGATCAGCAGGTCAATAAAGAGATGAAGAGAAAGAAAAGAAGAAGCGTTTCTGTGACTCGTGGTCCTGCTGTGTGCTGACACAGAGACATGTCCAGCCACGGCTCCGAGCTGTGTTTCCTTCAGCCCAGATGCTGCTCAGCAGCACAGACGCAGCAGAAGGAGTGAAAATGAACCAGAACTGATGATGGAGCTTCGCCAGGTTTTCCTGGCTGCACGCTGAGAAAATTCCTGATGTGACTGCATCAAACGGCGAGAGACAACATCAGCTGATCTGAAACTGGTGCTGAGGAGGGAACACACTCTGAATGTTAGTTTACACAACATGTCGTTGTGGGTTTGCACATCAACATTTGTTTTTGTTTGTGCAAAATGCATTCAATTCAATTCAATTCAATTCAATTTTATTTATATAGCGCCTTCCACAATCAAAATTGTCTCAAAGCGCTTTACAGAGACCCAGAGCCTGACCCCAGAGCAAGCACTTAAGGCGACAGTGGCAAGGAAAACTCCCTTTTAACAGGAAGAAACCTTGAGCAGAACCTGGCTCAGATGGGGGACCCTCCTGCTGATGGCCGGGCTGGGTGAAAGGAGGAAAAGGAGGAAGATAGGACAGCTAGGAATGGAGGAGAGGGGGAGAAAGACATGCAGCATAATACAGACAATGTGGGTCAGTATTTACATTACAGTTAGTGAACAGTTATTGGATAATGTGTGCTCAGCAGATTAGAATTATGAAACAGAGCACGGAGGCAAAAAGCTGTCATGACTGGTAATTATTTACATTACAGTTTGCAAAGAATATTAATCAAATATTTATCTGTAGCAGAACGGAACATTAAACATGTTAGAAATAGATCATTGTAAACAATAAACAGCAGCAGGTGGGTGGAGCCAGGACCATAGGACAAGCAGCTCCAGAGCCAGAGGTACCTGCAGTAAGGTACAGAGAAAGAGAGACCAGAGAGAAACAAACACAGGACTACGGGACAGAGAGGACACAGAGTTAATGACATGTAATAAAGGCTAATAGATTTGAGAGTGGGTCTGAGGAGAGAAAGAGAAAGAAGAAGAAGTGCGCAGTAAATCATGGGATGTCCCCCAGCAGCCTAGGCCTATAGCAGCATAACTAGGGGATGATTCAGTTGCCTGAGCCAGCCCTACTAAGGGCTATATCCTTAACTGTAACAGTGTCTATAGAGATAATTGTGACTAACTATAAGTTTAAATAACTAGGACTGTAACTACAACTAATTATAAGCTTCATCAAACAAGAAGGTTTTAAGCTTCGTTTTAAAATTAGAGAGGGTGTCTGCTTCCCGAACCCAAACTGGCAGTTGGTTCCATAGGAGAGGGGCCTGATAGCTAAAGGCTCGGCCTCCCATTCTACTTTTAGAGATTTTGGGAACCATAAGCAAACCTGCATTCTGGGAACGAAGCAATCTGTTAGGATGATATGGTTCTATCAGCTCTTTGAGATATGAAGGAGCCTGGCCATTGAGGGCCTTATATGTAAGGAGAAGGATTTTAAAATCAATTCTGGATTTTACAGGAAGCCAATGAAGAGAAGTTAGTACAGGAGTAATATGATCTCTCTTGCTAATTCCAGTCAGTACTCTCGCTGCAGCATTTTGGATCAGCTGGAGGCTTTTTAGATAGTTAACTGGACATCCTGATAATAGGGAATTACAGTAGTCCAGCCTAGTGTAACAAAAGCATGGACTAATTTTTCAGCATCACTCTGCGACAGAATGTTCCTAATCTTACTGATCACTAACTGTTATGTCATGTAGAACTGAAGAAAAGTTAAAACAGCTAACAAAGAGAAAACCTCCCTGCTCCTCACACTGTTCACACGTGACTCTGAGTACTGTCCCCTGCAGGCCACCGTAGGATGATTAATGGGAGCTGATGTGCAGGACTGAGACAATACGAAGAAAAAACACCAACCTACACAAACCACAGCTGCAATTTTAAAAAGTCCCAAAACAACCAACATGGTTAAAAACTCCACCGTCTGCCTGCAGCGAGTTTCCACTCAGAAAACAAACTTCAGAACAAATAGCTGTTGTCCTTTTTTGATACCTGAGAACGAACCCAAACATCATGAAACCTTAAAAACCAAATGAAAAAAATTCCACTGACTACAAACATTAGAACAGGCCGAAGGAAAAGATGGTAACTGTACCATAACCAGGTATTTCAGAGGAAAGGTGTATGGATGAAGTCATGTCGATTCATTTCCATAAATCCAAATTAAATCACAAAACACGTTGTTGAATTTGTTTTGGAAAAAGTCTGTTATTGGAGCTTTGGGCTGAGATTATTTTGTGCATGTACAGTAACTTACAGCTGAAGCACGAGCAGTGGAGAGGAGCCGAGTGACGTCAGCGCTGATGCACAGTCAGTAACGTGATGTATAAACAATCATTACATAAACTTCAACTTTGTTTAGAAAGTTCATTTTCTGGAAACACTCTTTTTTAGTTGGGTGGGGCCGAGCACAGAAGCTCTCCATGTTCGTTCGTTTACAGCCTCTGATAACAGAAATGTTCTTATTTTAAAGCTCAGGGCGGGTTTTTAACTCACGTCACATCAGCATCAGTAAATCACGTGAGGGCTGCTGCTGCTGCTGTTATTTGCAGAGCTGCTTCATTTCACAAAGCAAAGAACAGCTTCATCTAATTACATTTCCCTCAAACAAACTGAGGACAGTCAGGCATCTGTCAGCAAACAGAAGGCAGAGGAAGAGATGCTTCTGCAGGAGAGGAGAAGTTTTTATCACTGCTGCGCCTAAACTGGACGAGCTATTTTGAGGAAGCAGCGGGGCAAAGCCGCTGGCTGCTGATGAACCTCTGCGGTTCTTTGGAGGTTTCAGCCGTGTTTGTTTCGAAACACTCGGTTCCTCCCCACACCGTGGATCTCGAGGTCAGAGACAGGGGAAGACAGAAAACGTGGGAAGTTTTCCCACAGAACGAGGAGCCGTCCTCACAGAGCACAGCTAGTTATTCATTCACAGGACAAGCTGCTGTCCTCCTAACGTGGGTTTACTTTTATTCTACGACCACTGGCTTGTCCAGAGACACACACTGGGAAGGAGGCAGCTGGGAGATCCTTAGTTCATTAACTTCCTGGATTACAAACAAGCAGCAGGGTCAAAGGTCACAACACACGTTCAGTATGAAGCAAGCATCCATGTCCCAGTGAGTCACTGAGAAAAGTTACAGATTTTATATTGGGAGTGGTATTACTGTCAGAAAACATCCCACAGTAGAAGATGAAACTTGACATTACTCGTTAGTAAAACAAGTTATTGGTTGTTGGTTAAGACCCATGTCACCTGACATGTCACCTGACATGTCACGCAGGCAGAAGAAGAAGTACGGTAGCTGGGATGAGCCAGTCCAGGGAGCTAATGTATTAAAACTGCAGCCCTTCTTGAGCATCGATGTGAGCGCGAGGGCGCAGACGATGAGACGATATCATCAATGATGGACAGAACTATGAACATGAGACATACGTTGTATGAAACTGAAATGATCCTTGATTCAAAGGTGAAGTAAAGTACCCTGAGCTGAAATCAGCTGTTTCCATCTGCGACTCACAACTTCACAAACACGTCAAGTAAAAAGTTCCTGTGTGAAAGGCGTGTTAGACAGAGGAGCGCTGGCCTGAATCATGTTTGTGATTCACAGTTTTGGACATTTTGGGTGTGAGTGTGTTCACACAGAGACATTAGACCTGAATGGCACGAGGGATGTTCGCTGAGTAACCAGCACTGGGAGAGAAGGAGTAGAAGATAACTGGGAGAGCAACTGGTGGCTGACGCATCAGAGTCTGATGTGTCCCAATCAAATTCCTCCTTAAAAAAAAAAAAAAGTCCACACAAAATCTGTTGAGTATCAAACACTCACCCACCTGTAAGCAGTTTTCTACACCTGTCAGAGTCTGGGAGAAAACACAGGCCTGGGTGCTGCTCGCTAATTCTCAGCCACGATCTTTCCAGGTCCACACCCACAAAACCCCTGTTGGTTCCGCCACAGATAAGTGGAGACGCTTCTCAACTTCTTTTTATGAAGCAAGTACCAACGGTCCAGTAATGACAAAGACGAGCAGGAATCAGACGACATCGCCTTCTGCTCACCTTAAGTGAATCTTAACAGGTGAAGGATCCACGGTCCGGGACATGGAACCTCACCTCCACAGACATTTACCCACAGCAGGTGAAGACTAAACTTCCTGTTCAACTCTTTCACTTTTTCTTTTAGCAGTTTTTGTCAAATCTCTTCCAGGAGAATTTCGCGCTTATTTGAATAAAGTTTTCAACCTTTGACCTGTGATCAGGACGCCAGAGAACTTTCACCTGTCTGTGATATTTTACAATGTGTTGATGGTTGTCGCTGTGCTTCAAATCATTTTGTGTCTTTCAGGATGATTTACTGATTTTTCAGCATGTGAAGTTTTGTGTGTCTGTCACTGTTTCACAGAAGAGGGAAACATTTTTAATGCAATATGACGGAGAAAACACAGCGTCACTGTGACTGTGATATAATATTTTATTTTATGTCATCGGGACCTTAAACCTGGTACAGGGGGCGGGGGTCTGTCTGATCCACATAGCAGCAGAGGGGAGATGGGGGCAGGGCTGGTGGTTGGGGTGAGGAGGGTAGGTTGGGAGGAGGGAGGCGGGGTTTGTCTCTCTTTCAGTGACAGCAGTGCAATAATCTATTCATGGGGCTCCTCGAGGGAAAAGAGCCCAGCTGCTCTAATTTGAGAATAAAGAGGAGGCCACCTTTGTTCTGTCGCTCAGGCTCTATTTCATGAAGAAACATCAACCACCTCAAACACCTCCCCCTCCCCCTCACCCTCACCCCCTCCCCCCCTCCTCCCATCGACCCCTCTCTGCCTCCATTCATTCCTCCACTCCACCACGTTTGGCACATTCAGATATTTCACTCTGGATTTAATCTTTTGTCATGATCTCATGTTTTCTGTTATACAGTATGTTTTTTTGATGCTGCTTTTAAATGACATTTCACATCTGTGTCTGTCTATTTCACGTCGTTCTGTCTTCCTCCACACGTTTAATGATCTCCCCTTTTTGCTCCATTTACTTCAAACGATAAATAGAAGAAGAATCCAATAGAAAACAAAATATTTGAAAATGAAAATGTTCTGTGTGTATATCTTTATCTCTTTCATTATTTGAACACGATCTGAACAGAAACACCGTGACAGTTGTGATGTTTGCAGCTAATTATGTTTTTGAGTAATCTTTTAATTTTGGATTTTAACATCTGAATCTTATTCTGCCAAATAACTGATGGATTAATACAGAAACTGCTGCAGAGGCTGAAACTGAAACCAGAAGGCTGAAGCTCAGAAAGAGAAACAAAATAAAGATTTCATGTTTTTAAATGAATAAAAACTGTGATTTGAGATGTTGAGGACTGTACTGACCTAAATGATGATGATGATGATGATGAAGGTAGTGGTGATGTGACATCATCAGGTGGTTATTTGAAGTGCTGGAATCCCTGGATGCCTAGAGAGCTTTTATTTTGAATAATAAATGATTTCATCATTTCAGGAGTGTCCACATTCTTTTTACCATAAAGTGTTGATAAATAGGTTACCATGACACTGAAACACAGGAAATAAACAAATAATAAACTGATAAACTAAACAAAAAAACAACATTTTGGAATCAATCAGTCATCTTTTCGTTTGGGTGAAGTGTTTCTGAGTTTGACCTTCCCGGGCCACCGTAGCAGCAGCATGACAGCATGGCCGCTGACAGAAACCTTCAGATTTAAACAGTAAACTTCAGCAGGACTTTGGCTTCTTCTTCTTCTCTTTGAGTAATTATCACCGCGGCGTTAAACTCCTCTCGTGTCGGTTTTGGGGGTTGTTGGCCTCCATGTGTGAAGGCACTTCTCCACCTGCCTGTGAACTCACTGGAAGATCCTGTAAACAAACCGCTGCTCATTAATATTAACCAGCGGGCGGGGTTAGTGGTCGGGGCCCCTCCCCCGCCGGAGGACATTACCCAGCCTCCTCCGGGGCCGCTCAAAGTGCTGTCCGGGCTCCAGCTGCAGTCAGTCGGGCTGCGGAGTGCGTGGGGGCGGTAATAAAAGAAATTCGGGACAATAGCAGACAAAAGGTTTTCCGTGCAGGAAGGAGGCAGGACGCGGTGGAGATTTGTTCTGAGGAGAAAAGCTGCAGCTCCGTCTCCGCCCGTGCATGTCCCATCCGGAGGGCTGTAAACCCGGAGCGGAGGGTCGCACCTACCATCACTGAGCCCTCAGAGCCGCCTGGCAGCTGCCCGCCGCCGGCATGACCCTCACACGGAGCTCCGTCCTCCTCCGCGCTGCCTTCAGCCTGCAGCTTCTCCTGCTCTCTGCCCGCATCCAGGTACACCAGACTCCCGCTGACTGTTGGCTGGTTTTCAGTTGGTTTGAAGCAGCAGCTGAGACCGAAACGTGTGACACATGTTCTGGATGAAATTCTGTTGATCTGACCAACAGACATCTTCATAAATCAGCGGGTTCTTTGGCTTCTCTCACAGTTGCCAGAAGTAGTTGTGTCATGTCGTAAAAGTGAGCTGAAAGTTTTAATTTTGAACTTTAATACTTTGTCTGACTGTTCACATTCATTTTATGATGAAGTGAGTTTAATGAAATCCTCAAATGTCTCAAAGGTTCCTGAGTCTGTCCTCACACGAAGCCAGCATCCATCTGATAAACCATGGCTGCTGAATTTACTTTGGATTTACAAGTTTGACAAAGTTTGGCATTTACTGCATTTAACATGAAGTGTTTACATATTTAGTGACTGTGAGTCTGCTCTGATTCCAGGTGTTTTAACTTTAAACTCAGACTTTAACTGGCAGATTTAAAAGACCTTCCCTTTATATTCAGAGCTCTGTGCATAAATAAGTCTGTTTTAATGGGACTCTTGTTCCACAGGGACATAAATTCCATGTGACTGTGGTCAGCTTTTGAACAGTTGGACTTGCACTGACAGTGCTTGTGTTCAGCACGGTCACAGTTTTCTGTGTGAACTTTGAGCGACTTTGATCCTGAAGTCGAACACTAAACGTGTCCAGAACACGATGTTTCATGTCCTCTGAGTCTCTGAAGGAGTTTTATTCCAAAGACAGAGAGAATCCCCGGGAACAAAACGCCTCTGTGGTGTTTGGAAGACGTCGGCTTTTATCAGAAATGTAGGATCCAGTTTTTTTTGAGCTTGACCTGTTCCAGGGACTGAACGTCGGAGCATGTCGTTCTCTGTGGGAGCTCAGTCATAAATCACTCAGGTATCCTCCAACTACTTCAGGAGGAATTTAGGAGAGAGAAAAGTTTGGAATCTTAAAAGTTCCATCATCAGTGATGCTTTTCCCTTTATTCATTTATTTTAATTGAAAAAAAAAGTTTTTTTTCACATTTCAAGGTAAAATGTGTCTTAACTTCGACCACATCTGCAGTGCAGAGGTCCTCACAGGTCCACAGGACCGAGAAGCTACCTGAACCTGTTCTTAGTTTTCAGGAAAAGGGACCTAATCCAACAGAGACCTCAGCACAGGCAGACCTGGTCCTGAGGACCGTGAGACTCATCAGACAGAAAGACCTGAGACCTGCAGAAAAAACATGGGATCTGGAAAATAATCAGAATCTGGGTCAGATCTTGGCTATTAGAACCAAGTGGACCCTTGAGGGCCTCTACAGCTGAGTCCTCTTCAGCTGAGTCCTCTACAGCTGAGTCCTCTTCAGCTGAGTCCTCTTCAGCTGAGTCCTCTACAGCTGAGTCCTCTTCAGCTGAGTCCTCTTCAGCCGAGTCCTGATTTGCAGAATCCTGTTGTTAGTGACCCTTGTTGCTTTCCTTTGTTCCCCTCCCTGCTGTTGACTCACCTGTCCATCCTCCTCAGGTGTCTTCGGCCTCGGGACACTTTGAGCTTCAGATTTTGTCGATGCAGAATGTGAACGGGCATCTGCAGACCGGCGCCTGCTGCGACGGACCCCAGGACGCGACGCATCAGCGGTGCACGGCGGACGAGTGCGACACCTACTTCCGGGTGTGTCTGAAGGAGTACCAGCTGAAGGTGTCCTCGGCCGGGCCCTGCAGCTTCGGCACCGCCTCCACGCCCGTGCTCGGTGGGAATAGCTTTACTGTACGCAACAGCAGGAGCGACAAAGCCAGGATCCTGCTGCCGTTCAGCTTCGCGTGGCCGGTGAGTTCTGTGATTCATCCATGGTGTTTGGATTCAGAGGTTTGAAAGGTTCATTCAGAGGATGAAAGTTTTTGATGCGTGTTGTGTCTAAAACCAGATCCTGGACTAAATGTTTGGATCCGATGTGAAGGCGGCGAAGCACCTTCTTGGTTTCGGCCTGTTGTTCTCAGAGGGCTGATGTGCTCAGCTGTTTGACTGATGCACTGTTCCACACAGCTGTTTCATCAGCAGAGGAAAGTCGCCTGAAAGGAGGCAGTTTAAAGTTCAGGGTGTAGGAATATTACAGGCAGAGGAAGCACGGGACGGAGGAGGGTCCAACAGAGGCTGCTGCACACACACACACACACACACACACACACACACACACACACACAGACACACACACACACACACACACACACACACACACACACACACACACACACACACACACACACAGACACACACACACACACACACACACACACACACACACACACACACACACACACACACACACACACACACACACACACACACACACACACACACACACACACACACACACACACACACACACACACACACACACACACACACACACACACACACACACACACACACACACACACACACACACACACACACACACACACACACACACACACACACACACACACACACACACACACACACACACACACACACACACACACACACACACACACACACACACACACACACACACACACACACACACACACACACACACACACACACACACACACACACACACACACACACACACACACACACACACACACACACACACACACACACACACACACACACACACACACACACACACACACACACACACACACACACACACACACACACACACACACACACACACACACACACACACACACACACACACACACACACACACACACACACACACACACACACACACACACACACACACACACACACACACACACACACACACACACACACACACACACACACACACACACACACACACACACACACACACACACACACACACACACACACACACACACACACACACACACACACACACACACACACACACACACACACACACACACACACACACACACACACACACACACACACACACACACACACACACACACACACACACACACACACACACACACACACACACACACACACACACACACACACACACACACACACACACACACACACACACACACACACACACACACACACACACACACACACACACACACACACACACACACACACACACACACACACACACACACACACACACACACACACACACACACACACACACACACACACACACACACACACACACACACACACACACACACACACACACACACACACACACACACACACACACACACACACACACACACACACACACACACACACACACACACACACACACACACACACACACACACACACACACACACACACACACACACACACACACACACACACACACACACACACACACACACACACACACACACACACACACACACACACACACACACACACACACACACACACACACACACACACACACACACACACACACACACACACACACACACACACACACACACACACACACACACACACACACACACACACACACACACACACACACACACACACACACACACACACACACACACACACACACACACACACACACACACACACACACACACACACACACACACACACACACACACACACACACACACACACACACACACACACACACACACACACACACACACACACACACACAGACACATACACACACACACTCTCAGTAACACAGATAACAGATGGGGGCTGATGTGGTTCCGATGTGACGGGATAAACTCACACTAGTTTAATTTGAGTCGTGTGTTTATTCATTTTCATGTAAAGCACATTGTGACATTTTTACTGATACGAGCAACATGAATAATCTATAAAATGATTATTTTATTTCATTATTCTGCCTTTTAATCTCATATTTATGACATTGTAAGTTATCATTATGAGAACTGAGTCATATTGTAAGTAATAATTATCAGGCACTCATAGTTGTGACTGAGTGAGTCATAAATCTGCTGGATTGCTCGGAGAATCACGAGCTCCTCAGAGAGCCTTTGTTTATTTTCCCGTTGTGAGCGAGCGGTGGCTCAGTCCGGACTCTGGTTTCTCTGATCGGCCTCAGGGCTGATCTGGTTGGAGTCCAGATCTCTGTGGTGCGCAGCAGATTGGTGGAGGTTTCATGTGCTCGTCAGCGGCTGCTCTGGTTTCCTGCCTGGATCTACGAACGAGGACAAACTGCTCGGGCCGAGGACGCTCAGTGTTTCTTCTTCTTCTTTCTTTCCTGCATTGTTGTTGTAGTTTTCTCCCCTGACCTTTCAGCGTGTCGGGGGATAAAGGGCAGGACATTCCTGCTGTCGACCCTGGTAACTGGCATGTTAGATCGTTGGGCAGGCTGAGGTTTCTGTTGTCTCTGTTGTCTCTTTGGTCTGAACGGGCAGGACCAGCCCAAACTGCCTCTCTGTGTGCGTCAGCTGTGTTTATTGGAGCTGTTCTGGCGGCTCACGATGTGTAAAGTTGTGCCAAACCTGCAGGACTGAGGCTCCACCGTTGGTTCATCCACCCTTTTTCTTTGTTCCAGTTGTTTTTACGTCTCGTTTGGTAAACTTGTTTTTTTAATCCTTTCCCTCCTGTTGTCTGACATGTTGAAATGAGTCTGAGGTTGAAGTTGATGAACGCTGCAGAAACGCTGTCGGCTTCCTGTCGCCGCTGAGAACGCACCAACACTGATCACTGATCACAGACGTTCAACCTTCATCAGGTCGACTTCAGCTCTTTGCCCTTTGTCTCCACAGACATCAGGAGTCATGCAGATGTTACAGGACAAGTCACCGTCCTGCAAACACATGGGGATGTTTGTACTTCCATACACAGGCATCAGTAAATGAATCAAACTTCATGTATGAACATCATCAAATGTCCTGAATCTTCTAACGTTTAACTCAGCAGACTGTTAACTGTCACTGATCGTGGGTCGTATGGAGCTGGGGGGTTTCCATGGCAACATCACCTCCAGTCGGTGTGGAGACGTTTCAGCCTGGTGGTGGATTTTATTTTCCATCACAGCGATAAAACGTTCTGCACTGCCCAGAGTTTATGTTTTCAATTCACGTCTGTGGCTTTAGAAACTCGTTGTGGCAGGTTAACGAGGTCGGAGGGTGACAGGGTGACAGGGTGACAGGGTGAATGAGTGAATGAGTGACACAAAGCAACAGAAGCTGTTTTATTGTTTGTTTGTTTGTTGTTCGGGGCTTCAGCAGATGACTCAGTAAACCTGCTCTTAAATCCTGCTTTTAAAAATGAAGCATCAGTGGTTTGTGTTGGAATAACACACACACACACACACACACACACAACACACACACACACACACACACACACACATGCACGCACACGCACACACACACACACAAACACACACACACGCATGCACGCACACACACACACACAAACACACACACACACACGCACGCACACACACACACACACACACACATGCACACACACACACACACACACACACACACACACACACACACACACACACACACACACACACACACACACACACACACACACACACACACACACACACACAGCTTGCAGCTGAAGTGACGAGTTTTCACTAAGCTAACTATGGGCTGTTTGGTGTTAAAGGTTATTTTGGTTATTTTGGTATTTGCTTTTGCTGAGCTGGGCGCTCTGAGGCCACGGGATGCTGGTAATTACAGGATGGTGGTAAATGCTAAACTGTTGTGGAATTTTAGGGAAAAGTCGAGAAGCAGAACCAGTGAGTTCTGGAACGAGCAGCATCTCGACAGTTCCTCAGCAGTCTGATGACGTTCGACGTGTCTGGGCGACTGTACCCGACGGCTTCCTCCATCAGTGTCGTGTCCGATGTTGCTGCCTGATGTCGATGATAGAAAACATGTGTCATTACCAAAAATGGTGACTGCCGCTGTTATTTGCTCAGTGCTTTGCTCGTCAGCTTCTGTGTACGGACGCCAGCAACGTCCAAATCTAACAACCGTCTGTGACTCAGGCCGAGAGATCCTGAGACTCAGACCATGCTCACGATGCATTATGGGGTCAGAGGGAGCAGAAAGGCCTGCTGGGATGTTGTTTTTTACTCATGTGCCAGACTCAAGTCCAGATGGGCCTCGACTGGCCGACCAAACATGGACATTTCTGAGGACCAAAGTCCCAGTGACGCTGCAAGCATCGGACGAGTTCTCACAAGGTTTTTCCCAGTGATCTGTCAAACTGAGCGTCTCATTACTTCTGTCACAGTCGTCCCATCATTGTGGGCTAACGTCGTCCAGACTTTTCAAAATAGTTACTCGCGGAGCTTCAGTTCTTCAGTGAATCTTGTTTTGCCGTGGATCTCGTCCGTGCGTCCTGGATGTCCCTGATTCTGGCGTTCAGAGCCAGCGATGCCTGAACTGCATCTCACTCTCATCACGCCTCCGTCGGCCTGGACGCGGCATCACACAGACCAACAAACAGAACATAAACAGAGGAAGTTTTTCTTCTCTCGGCAGCAGCGAGAGTGAGTTCGCAGCTCTCCTCCTCCCTCCTCTCTGCCTGGACCTGCCTCCACATGTCGCCTGGCTCTGCCTGCTGACAAACTATTTTCCCACACCGAGCCCGCAGCCAGAGAAAGCAGTTCCACCTCCTCAGTCAAACAATCAAAGGGACGGGGAGTGATGGGAAATCACCAACGGTCTGCAGATGAATGCTGGTAGATGTTTTGGCAGGAGGTGAGTGGAACCCGTTGGCAGGTGACCAGCTGTCAGGTTGTCACTCCCGCTCTCATCCTAAAATCGAATTAGCTGCTAAATGTTTCGAGGTGCCACCCACTGCGTTTGGTGGGCAACATGTTTGTTTTCCCTCCAGGGTCGGGAGGAATCAGCCCGACGCCCAGATCGAGTTTCAGCCAGAGAGGTGACGCAAGGATGTTGCAAGAGCTGTTCAGAAGGTTTTCAGTCACAGCTTCGGCACGTCAGCTTGGTTCTGCATTAGTGACAGTTATGTGGCGTTGGGGTAAACCGCTCTGTGGTACGCTGGACACATGACGCGCTCTGTGGAGCAGCTGACCCGTGATCACGAGGCGTTTACAGAGCTGAAGGCCTCAGGTTGAGACCTGATCCTGATTCTGCTTTTAGATTCTGGCTCTTATTGAATCCTTGTTCTGATTCATGTCAGTAAAAGTTAATGTGTGCTGAGATTTTCTGTGTAGAACCTCATTATTTTTATTAAAGACTGATGTTGGAAACCTGCAGGAAACGTCAGCAGCTTTGTATTCGTTGCTTTCTCTGGTTAAAATGACGGCGTCAGCGATGGTAGATAGGATCAGCTGACTGGAGGTCAGGTCTGAGTTCTGCATCATCCTCAGGTTGGAGATGCAGCTTATGCTGACATGGCTTCAGCATATGGATTCAGTTTGATGTGGCACCGCCACGAAAAGCTGGAGATTTTCTGGCTTCTCGTCCAACAGCAGCTGATCACAGATCAGAGCTGCGTGGTGGAGCTGGAGTTTTTTAGAACTTCATTTCTCCCTGGATGAGGATCTGACCAAAACCTGCTGGACCGACCCTACACCTGTCTGTGGGGAAGCTGAGTCACGGCTGGGTGCGTGCATTTCAGCTCCTGTTTTCTGTGAATGTAAAGCCCCACCATGTTTCCCTCCTCAGTATAATATAAGAACACAGGAAACATCTAAGGCATTGAATTCGTCTCCTGTGTGATGCCCGTTACGGCTCATTGCGATCCAATAATCCTGTCAGCGGCGCTGAGCGCTCGATAACCAGACATCACAGCCCGAGCTCACCACTAATCTGTAAACTACATGGACGGGCTGTGGTTTCCTGCAGAGCTGAGTGCTGGTAGGAGAGAGTTTATCTAGCTGCTGTGGATCTACTCCAACATCAGCAGGGTTCGATAAATGTGGACAGGATGATGTAAGACCACCGAGGTCGACGTTCAGGCACATTTAAACCAACCTTCTTCAACATCAAAGGGTCGAATCCGACATCGATGCCACAACAAACCAGGAACCCATCAAGTCATGTCACCAGGTTTATGGTGATGCTACTCTGGCTCGGTGGGCTCTTTGGCGGTTGGGATGGTGGTCGGTGTCAGTGGGATAATAACAGGAGACCTGCACTGATTCCTGGTAACTGATTAACAGATGCACTGAGCTCGGTGAACGTTTTCAGAGTTTCACACTCAGGTTACGTGACTCGAACTCAAATCAGACTCAAGTCATTCATCTGGTTCCTTTTTCGACAGAATCGATGTGCAGCGCAGACCCTCACACACACCAGTAATCTACTCGTTCAGCAGTTGAAACAAAGGTTTAGGACGTGAACCTGACGTCCATCTTTTCGGGGGACTTGACTTGTGACTGTGCTGGTCCTGACTTGGATTTCTGTTTCCCAAAAACAGTGGATTGGCATTTTGAAGAAGCTGCAGAAATCTGTAGAGTCTGCGACCCACAAATCCAGTTGTGTTTTGGTTTTGAGACATTCCTACACTCACACACTCACTGTGCTTGTACATTTACGAGGAACCGTCTGAGTCCACCTGAGACCCACTCAAGTCCAGCATGGTTCCTGAAACCACGTCTAAACCCTCAAGCAGCCTTCACTTTGTCCTCACTTTCACGAGTACACAGAGACACACACACACTCTTCAGTCTTTGTGATTCCCTGCTCTTTACTTTTGGAGTCTGGTTAATGTCGAGCTCTGAGTTTGGATGGTGTGAATGTTGGAGAGAGTGTGTCACTATAGAGAGCAGGAGAGATCTCCAAGCCTCAAACCACAATAACACACACACACACACACACACACACACACACACAGGCTCTGGTCTGACTGTTATTCGATAGCGGTGAGAGCGACAGTGGCCTTAAGAGAGACAAAGAGTTTCAAAGTGGAGCTGAAATAATGGGATTTGGGGACTTTAAAACCCACACACACACACACTCACGCACACTCATGCACACACACACAAACTTGTACAAACACAAAAAAATGCAGAGCTGCACTGAAGAAGAAGAGTTATTGGTTAAATAATGAATTACTTATAATTGTGTTGTTGTGTGTTTTACATTGTGTAGTTTTAGTTCAGCATATTTGTATTTGCTGTTGAATAATGAAGAAATCCAGTTTCCCCTGTCTGACGTGTGCTCAGTGCTGGTATGTGGTTTAATAACAAAAACAGCACATCATCACATTTTAGAAGCTGAAACTAAAAAGTCTTTGACTCTTTGACGTGATGAAGTTTCCGCTGGTTGATTTTCCTTCTGTCTCCGTCTGTGTGCAGAGGTCGTACACGCTGATCGTGGAAGCCTTGGACTTCAACAACGACTCGTCCTCGAGCAGTGAGTATCATCTTCATCGTCTTCATCATTCTGCTGTGTTTACGACCTTTGACCTGTGAGCTCTGTGTGAAACGTGACGGAGCTCCTGATGAGCTGATCAGATTCAGTTTTGGGATTGAGATTAACGTCGTCTGTCAGATTAAACGCAGCCGTGCGCATTAAAACTAATGAGAAATCTCTGGTGAGGGTAAAATCTGGGACCATGAAGGTTTTTTAATATGTTTAGCTGGGAACGCTAACATGGAATTAAACTGTCATGAAATCATTCATTCCTCTGCTGGTAGGAACCAGACAAACATGTTTGTGGAATCATTTCTGGGAAAATTCGTCTCAAAGCTGCGTTTTGTAACAGGATTTTTAAAAAAAAACATTTCCTTTTTCGTTTTTTTCTTTTCTACTTAATTAACAAGATTTTGATCACAGTGTTGAAAAGACAACAAATATGGAGCTCGACATCACACAAAACCAGGAATCACAACTTCCAGCCCAGACTTAGGGAATCAGATCTGTGCCATAAATGTGACGGGACATTTTGAAATTGAAGTTATTGCGTGAGGACTAATTTAACTGAACTTCAAAATGTCAAGATTAGAGTGTGTATGTGTGTACACGTTCCCTCCCAGAGTTCCCCTTCTTGCTTCTCGCAGCGATTAAAATAAAGCGTCCCTCCTACAGCAGCCTGTGGAGGCGTTCACATGTCCTGGATGAGACCCATTCAGAAAACGGGTTGTGAAGAGTGTGTGTGGAGAGAGTGGAGCTGGCAACGTTTGTTTGAGCTTCTGTTTATCACCCAGCGGTCAGCGAGGCGGTCGGAGCAAGAGTGTTGGCTCGGTGCTGTATTTGGCGTCCCACAGGGAACCATTATAGGCCCGGTGTGAAGTCGGCTGACCTCAGCCAAGGTGGGTTTCTGTGCAGGCAGTGAGAGCAGCGAGGGGCGGGAGCAACGGGGAACGTAGTTCATCTGAGTTTTAGTCCAAACATGGAACCGCACATGTGTTTTCTGCCAGTGAAACCACACAGCTGAGTCTGTGTGTGAGGTTCGGAGGGTTTGTTCAGAAACGTCGAAGCTGGAGCTGCTGATGAGCCAAATGAGGACAGAACAAATATTGAACCTTTTTAGAAGTTTAGCATCAACAAGCTAAGTGAGCCCGGCACGTGGCCGTGAGGGACTCCTGCATCGTTCTGTGGCAGCGGCTCAGCTCACGTAACGCGACGCAGCACAATGTGTTTGCTCATCATGACGACCAGGATTATGTAGAACCCATTTAAGTTTAATTATTGCTCACTACAGCTGCACTACACATTTTTATTTTAATAATGGATCAAGTGACAAACCCGCAAAGTGCTGCAGAGCTTTTTAGCCTATTTTAGCTCCTGGTTTTGGTTTTTACGTGGTTCAGTCTCAGTGTTTCCAGCAGATGTTTGTTGATGCTCTGGCTCCAGATCACCTGATCAGCACAGCTTGGTCAATAGGGTGTACAGGTGTAAAAGCACCTACAGCTGAACCACAGGGCATGAATGTTCGAATGTGCAGCAGCTCTTGAATGTTCATGCTCCAGTAACAAAGATGGAAAGTCCTCTTCAGAGACGGTGCAGACGGCGTTTCTTCAGTCCAGGCTCGGTCTTGCGGAGTTGCAGCTCTCAGGCAGGTGTCGGCTCCACAGCCTCGGCAGTTTTTCATCGATGAAGTGCCAGGTTTGAATATTTGCTCAAACATCCTGGATGGAGCCGATCCAGCCGTTTTTTGGGGTTAACTATTTTTCAGATCTGTTACCTCGGTGCCATTTTTTGCACCTTTTTTATTCTCCGTCCTGATGTGAAGTGTCACAGTTTGCTTCCAGGCCGTCGCTGCTACCTGCTCGGAGGTTTCTGGGTGCGTGCTGAGCGCGTTTTCAGCTCTATCGTTTGTCGGTTAAACAGACGCCGTCACCTGGGCCCGACCACACTTTCCACCCTGCTGGTGAAATGCCACAGAGCAGCTCAGGAATATTCCAGCTGCCCCCGTCTGCAGCTGCAGCTGCTTCTGTCCTCACACAGACCAGCAGAGGATCCGTCTGTGTCAGCAGCTGGACGGACCGAGAGGTTAAAGACTCTCAGTCTGTCCAGTAATTAGCTGATCCTCAGACGGGTGATCGGTGTCTGTCCTGTGTGGGGGTTTTCAGCTCACTCAGTCTGAGACGCTGCCAGAAATCCAACACATTTCCAAACATTTTAGCTTCTGTATTTTGAGGATGTGCTGCTTTTCTTTGTTTTGAAATGTTTATTGGCATTTTTAACTGTTATTAAACTAAACTAAACTAAACTAAACATCACTTCAACTCAACAGGCATCGGCGGGACGGTGATCGAGAAGGCCGTCCACTCGGGATGATCAACCCCAGCCGGCAGTGGCAGAGCCTGAAGCACAACGGCCCTGTGGCTCAGTTCCACTTCCAGGTCCGCCTCAGCTGCGACGAGCACTACTACGGCTTCGGCTGCAACAAGTTCTGCCGACCGCGAGACGACTTCTTCGGCCACTACGAGTGCGACCACAACGGCAACAAGACGTGCCTGGAGGGCTGGTCAGGTCCAGACTGCAACACCGGTGAGATCTCAGAGGGACAGTTTTCTTGTCCTGGTGTTTTTCCCTTTGTGGCAGCTGCTGGTGTCTCTCTGAGATGAACCATCACAGCCAAAGTTTTCTCTCTTTCACTGTTGTTGAAGTCAGTTTATTGTAGTGTGGTAATGCAGCTGAGAGCAGGGACGTCACAGAGACAAAGACATTCACAGCAGTCATGTTTGCTGATGGTTTCTGTCCCTGTGTCTCTGCAGCGATCTGCAGACAGGGCTGCAGCACAGAACACGGATCCTGTAAAGTCCCCGGGGAGTGCAGGTGAGAACCATCATCATCTGTTTGCTCGCAAATTTCTGTTTAAACTAAAGAAAGTTCAGACTGACTTCAAACTTTAATCTGAAGTTTGAGACACAAATAAAACAGATATATGTGTGTGTGTGTGTGTGTGTGTGTGTGTGTGTGTGTGTGTGTGTGTGTGTGTTAGGTGTCTGTATGGCTGGCAGGGAGAGTACTGTGATCAGTGTATCCCTCATCCCGGCTGTGTTCACGGCAGCTGTGTGGAGCCCTGGCAGTGTCTCTGTGACACCAACTATGGAGGACAGCTGTGTGACAAAGGTACACACACACACACACACACACGCGTTTCAGTCCTGACAGTGTGAACTCAGTCTCTCTGGAGGTGAATTGCTGAGGCGTGTTTTCGTCTTCCAGATCTGAACACGTGCGGGACGCGGCAGCCATGTTTGAACGGGGGAACCTGCAGCAACACGGGACCAGACAAATACCACTGCTCCTGCCCTGACGGCTTCTCTGGAGTCAACTGTCAGAGAGGTGAGAGGAGCAGGGGGGGCGACTCAGTGCCCTCCAGCAAGGCACCACGAAGAGATTTCAACCCTGCTGTGATGTTGTAATGTAAAAATTAAACATGATATGAAACATCTGGGAAGAAGAATGACGCCTTGAACAGGCCTTTAAACTCTGCTGTGGTAGATTTTTGTTTTTTACTTGATTTCCTGATAAAATGAGTGTAATTTAAAAAAAAAAACAAAAAAACAACTGGCATCAGTCTTAGCACTTTGGACGACCTGTGAGCTCTGGAAAAGCCAGGTCAAAGGTCAGGAGTCAGATGGGGGTCCATGAAAGTCCCTATCTTATCATCATTACTAATCATTATCCCCAGAGGATAAATCGTAATCTCCCCGGTGTCCTCACTGGGACAGAGTTCCGACTGTTTTTAAAACACCTGTGTGTCTCCACAGCGGACCACGCCTGTCTGTCCAACCCCTGTCTGAATGCAGGCAGCTGTGTGGAAACCAGTCAGGGTTTTGAGTGTCGCTGTGTCCCCGGATGGACCGGACCCTCCTGCTCCATCAGTAAGACCTTTTCCACCCTGCAACTTTTTTTTGGTCCTTTCTGAATTTCCAGTGCGGCTTCATCAGCTGGTGGACTTTTGTTTTTCTGTCTGTCTCAGACGTGGACGAATGTCAGGTGAACCCCTGCAGCCACGGAGGTAACCTGTCAGGACCTGGTTAATGGTTTCAGGTGCATCTGTCCTCCTCAGTGGACCGGAAAGACCTGCCTCATCGGTCAGTGCTCCTTCAGTCCACACAACCAGATTTTTACAAAACTGGGAAACTGCTCTTTATTTATGATTCATTTCTTCCATTGTGGAGATTTCGCATCCGTTTCATGCACACATGGATCCATCTCATCGGACGAAGCCACAGTTGACGTGGATCTGTTTGTACATAAACCTCTTCCTCAGGCGTTTTCGGTCCGGCGGGTCAGAGCTCCGTCCTCCGCTTCCTTCCTGCTGGGAGTCCTGAGGTTTTGTTCCTAATCTCCTGGATGATCCCTGGAGGAATGGTTGTGGTTTGGAGGCTTAGCTTCCGGGATCGCCTCACCGCAGCGCTAATCCGCCGCCGACCACAAACTACCAACCACATGGTCCTCAACCTTTAACTGTGGCTGGTTAGTTTGGTCTGCCAACATTCGTTTTGGTGCCTGTTTTCCACTGCTGAATGATTTTGGACACATCCACTGCTTTCAGATGTTACTTCTGTTGTTCCTGACTGAAAGCCAGACTCAGAATAGCAGCTGAGGGCAAATTAACCCATTAGCAGTGTTTACATTTCAGGAATGATATTTGTTCCATCCGTTGTCAGCCTGCTGTGACGCCTGACCTTTGACATCTGCATCCTTGGTTGTTCATTGACTGTTTGAATGGTAAAAGCTAATGAAGCATCATTTAAAGCGAGACCGGCTGCAACCATCACCATGGAGGGGTGTGAATCAGGACCAGCAGACAGCGCTCTGTGAACCCCTGCTGTCTGCAGGACGCTGGCATTTCTCTCTGATCCGTTTATTCTGTTTCAGATGCCAACGAGTGCGACGACAACCCCTGTGTCAACGCCAACTCCTGCAGAAATCTGATTGGAGGATACTTCTGCGAGTGCCTCCCCGGTTGGATGGGACAGAACTGTGACACCAGTGAGTGAGACGCTCCAGTGACTCGATGTGTAACATGGAGGAGACGGGACGAGGCAGCAAAACAGTTATCTTTATTTGAATATGAAACGTTTACAAAAGGTTTTTGTTTTGATCAAAGTTTGGGGACTTTTTGTTTTTCGTCCAAAACAAAAAACACATTAGAAAGAAAGTTTTGAAATCCACGAATCTCAGCAGCAGGACAGACCCAGTTAGTGCGGACAGATGATAATTCTCAGCTCCGTCACTGGGTCCTTCCCAACGAGCACCGACGTCTTTTCATTTGTTGAATCAAATACTTTTCATGTTCATGGTCCAAAATGACACAACGAGCTCATATCACAAAGTTCAGGTGTGAATTGGTCCAGATTCAACACAACCTCAGCTTCACAGGAAACATCGTTTTTTTTCCTCTGGTTAAATCAGCCTGAAAATTCCCCAGAAAAGACGCAGGGTTAGGGTTCGGAAGTTTGATTTCCAGGTAGAAGCGTGATGACACCAAACCTCTGGAACAATCTCGACGTCCAGCAGCTGAGCTGCAGGAAAACTGATCTGTTCATGTTTCTGCTCTGACTGAAGCGTGTTGTGATTTGTCTCTGCAGATATCAATGACTGTCGCGGCCAGTGTCAGAACGGAGCTACCTGCAAGGTGAGGGCTCTTTGATTTCAGGCCTTTTCTCTGTGGAGCACACACACTTCTTCTCCAGCAGAGCTATAAACAGCAAACGCTGAGCCGTGCATGTTGGACAGAGACATCACTGTGTGCGTCATGTGTCCATGACAACAGCAGATCAGATTTCTCCAAACTTTCTCATTTCCCAGCAGAAGATAAACAGTCTGTCCTCGTTCTTTTCAAACACAGATTGCTATTTTTTCTGCCATTCTTCTTCTCACAATGGTTTCTGGTTTACTGATGCGAGCCAGATTACATGACATGAGCAGCGGCATCAGTGAACACGCAGAGCTCACGTTTTCACCGCTCGCTGCTCACTTTGGGTTACAGCATTTATGGGTCAGAGTCACAAAACAAAACCAAATCAGGGTTAAAGGTGACTCCAGCCACGTCTCACATTCAAACCATGAATAAATATCTGAATTTAAAACTGCTTCACTGGCAGAAAACAAACTGTCCTTCAGTCTCACAGAGGGACAGAGGGATGTTGAACAAACCCTCACACAGTCAGTGTGGATGCTACAACTCGCTGTAGCTCAGTGAGGATGAGACTTTACATTATTGTTCTTCGTTAATCTGCTCAGACTGTGACACATCTTACAGATCTAATGCTCCCTGCGTTTTTCTTTTGTTTCCTGTAGTGTTTGCATGTTTTAGCCTGTTAGCCATGTTAGCTACATAAGCTAACATAGTCTGTTAGCTATGTTAGCTGTGAATAAAAACCAGAGCAGCAGATTATGAGGTGTCACAAAAGATAAAAATAAACGACGCTCTCTAATCGCCTGTAATCAGTCTGAGACGTGATGTGGACGCAGGTCAGACGCTGAGCTGACACTGTTGTCCTTTTTAATCACTTGGTCCGTCTCTGTCCTTCAGGACCTGGTGAACAGTTATAAATGTGTGTGTGCTCCGGGGTTTGGCGGCGAACACTGTGAGAAGGACGTGGACGAGTGCGCCGGCGGGCCGTGCCTCAACGGCGGCCGTTGCCATGACGAAGTTAACGGCTTCCACTGCCTGTGTCCACCTGGTTTCTCTGGAAGTCGCTGTCAGGTGAGCTGTTGCTAAGCGACCTGTTAACTGATCAACACAAACCAGAACTGTACTTTTCCACACACTGACCTCTGACCTTGTTTGGACACACACACAGCAGTGTTTTCACCTCCAGCATCACCTGGTCTGAGATCAGTCCAGGGACACATGGGAAACTGTAAGCTAAAAACTGCATTGGTAAAACTTGATTCAAGTCTGTTTAAAACCGTGATTAAATCCAAGTTTCAGTTTAATTCCACCTGCTCGTTCTCTCAGTTTGTTGAATTCCAGATTCACACAGAGGAAACAGAGAATCTGGAAAAAAGCACAGTTTAAATGTTGAACGGTCACATTATACTTTAACTCCTCCTGCTGTAACTTTACACCTCGTCCTCGTTGCTGCTTTATTCTCTGAACAGCTCAAACTTCAGCTGAAAGATTAAACCCAGTTAGTTTAAAGATATTTATCTCAATCATGGATTATCTTTTGATTGATCGGTATCAGCATTGCTGTGCACCCCGGAGTCTGACATCCTCTCAAAGGTGTGTTGGCGATCTGTGGGTGGTTACCGTGGAGACGTGTATTGTACAGGTGTTATAGAGACGGTAAAATGACAAGTATCATTTTTCACAGCAGAAGCTGAGCTGTTCTGTCTTCTCTTCTTTGTCTCTGTCCACAGTTGGATATCGATTACTGCCTCCACGGTCCGTGTCAAAATGGCGGCCAGTGTTTCAACCTTGCCGCCGACTACGTCTGTAAATGTCCCGAAGACTACGACGGCAGGAACTGCTCACTGCTGAAGGACCACTGCCGCACCACGCCCTGCAAAGGTTCACATTCCGTCATCATACATTACAGCTCAGACACTTTATTTACAACATGCTAAACACTGAAATGTGAAATCTGACAACAGTTTAATATAAATGCTTCCACTAATAAATGATTGATTAAAAAAAACTATTTCAACTTTTTTTTTTAACTTTTTTTAATCTTCCTTTGTCTGCTCCTCCTCCACTCCCCCAGTGATTGACAGCTGCACAGTGGCGGTGGCGTCCAACAGCACACCGGGTGGGGTGCGTCTGATTTCGTCCAATGTGTGCGGCCCTCACGGGCAGTGTCGCAGCCAGGCGGGCGGGCAGTTCAGCTGCGAGTGTGAAGACGGATTCACCGGGACCTACTGCCACGAGAGTGAGGACACGCGGCTTCAGAGGCTTTAAATGATTGTCATTATGTGTCTTCCTGCTTTTTTAGTTTGTGCTGATTCAGATGATCTTGTTAAACTAAACGTGGCAGCGAAGGTGTTTCTCCGTATTTATCTCCTCTCTGTTCTTTTCAGAACGTTCTCGACTTCATTCTGTTTTTTCATCCTGGACTTTGCTTTAATTTAAGGACGGAACAGAAACTAAATTTACTTTTTTTCCTTTTGTTTCTGTGTCTCAGACATAAATGACTGTGAGAGCGCCCCCTGTCTGAACGGTGGAACCTGTATTGATAAAGTCAGTCAGTATGAGTGTATCTGTGCTGAGGGCTGGGACGGCCCCGCCTGCCAAAACAGTGAGTCCTCTTCCTCCTCTTCGTCCTCAGCAGTGGCAGCAGCAACAGTGCTGAGTGGACATGTTGGACGTGGTGCTGATGTTGTTGTGTCTTGTTGTGGTGCAGACATCGATGACTGCAGCTCTGCTCCCTGTAAGAACCAAGGCGTCTGCCGAGATCTGGTCAACGATTTCTACTGTGAATGTACCAACGGCTGGAAGGGAAAGACCTGCCACTCACGTACGTCCCGTGCACAGACTGTCACTTTGTCCCTTTGGTTTTTTCACATGTCCAAAGTTACTGCAGAACTTTCTGATTCTTGAGTCTGAGCAATGAGACTCTCTGCCCTTTGACCCTGTTTTTATGCTCCTCTTCTTACCCCCTTTGAAAACGTATCCTTCGTTACATTAGGAAAAGTCACCTCTTCATGGATTCCTGTACACCACAAAGATCCAATTTGGGCTTGAAACATATTTTTCCTACTGTAATGAAATAATGTGAATGATACCAAAGCATGTTTATTTGTGTATCACCTTTCAACAACAAGGAAAAAGCTTTAAAACAAAAGAAACACAAGATAATGATAAAAATAAGCTGCAGCACAATAAATCAGATCAAACTGGAGAATAATAATCACAGTGCAGTGCAGGACATGAAGGCACTGTCCCAAACAGACACTTAATGAAAAGCAGCATGAAGCAGTGAAGTCTGATTGAAAAGAAGTGAGAGCTGCAGCAGACGTCAGGCTGGACAGAGTTCCACCATCTGCTCTGTTCTGGAGCAGAACCAACACTGAACCGGTCTACAGGTTTTTCTGAGAGAAAAGAGCTTCATAAACTAAAGTCGCATCAAAGTTCTCAAACATTTAACTTGTGCAAAACGTCCACAGAGACGTGGTTTAAGTCTGATTCCAGGTCAGACTCTGTAAATCTGTCTCTCAGGTGTTTCACGTGTTGGATTCGTTGTATTGCGGTGAGGCGCTGAAGGCTGTTTTTACTTCCAGGAGACAGTCAGTGTGACGAGTCCACCTGTAACAATGGAGGAACCTGCTACGATGAGGGAGACGCCTTCACGTGTCTGTGCGCCGCCGGCTGGGAGGGAGCCACCTGCAACATTGGTCGGTCTGGCGCCGCCGGTGTTTTTCCTTTCCAGTGTTTCCGTGTTTTCTGTGTTTCTCACGGTCGTATTCGTCTTTCTAGCAAAGAACAGCAGCTGTCTGCCGAGTCCCTGCGAGAACGGAGGAACCTGCGTGGTGGATGGAGACTCCTTCAGCTGCGTCTGCAAGGAGGGCTGGGAGGGCGCCACCTGCAGCCACAGTGAGTCGCTGCACTGCACTTATCTACCACAGCTTTCATAAAACGAGGTGAAAAGTTTCATGTAGAGCAACAGAAATGATTTGATGAATCGACTGACTGATAATCTGCAGCTGTTTTGATTTTTTTAAGACAAAACTTTCTGATTTCAGTTTGTTACATGTGAATATAGAGTGAACTGAACATCTCTGGGTTTAGGACAGAACAAAAGACGCCAGCATGTGGGAGATCTCACAGCTTATTGACCAAAGTATTGATGGACTCATCAGAAAAACAACAGACAAATGAATCGATAATGAAAACTGGTCATAATCTCATGAACCATGAGTTTTACAGGGTCTCTCTGAAAATGTGACCTGGGCTCCAGTAAAAGTTTCTGCTTCTGGTGACCATGAATCAGAGCGTGAGCGCAGAATAACTGAGCGTCCTGTGTCTTTATTTTCCAGATGCCAACGACTGCAGTCCTCATCCGTGGTGAGTTAAACTGAAGTGTACATCTGTGCTTTGGACACACACACACACACACACACACACACACACACACACACACACACACACAAAGATCAGGCATAACATTATGATGATCCATGGAGGTCCCACCTCGCCACTTACAGGACTTAAAGGATCTGCTGTGAACACCTTGGTGCCCGATGCCACAGCACACCTTCACCTTCAGGGGTTTAGTGGAGTCCATGCCTCGACAGATCAGGGCTGCAGCAGAAAGGGACCAGCACAATATTAAGCAGGTGGTCATAATGTTAGATCTGACCGGTGTACATAAACACTAGAAATACTGAAACACAGTGTTCAGTCACACTTATCAGATTTAAGAGGCTGAACAGATCAGAAATCCCTGTGAGGGAACTCCAACTCTAACCCTCACAAAAAGTTCCTCCTTTTAACTGAATGAAATACAGTATGTTTGATCTCATACATTGATATCACTTGGTTTGTTTGAAGCAGAAGTGTCAGAATTCCCTGCAGGAACATGTCATCCTTCAGTTCAAGTCAAAACATTTGGACTCGTGATGATTTTCGGTGATAAAACTTCATATCTCACGTTAAATTCTCCTTTTTGGCCTCCTCCTCCTCCTCGTTTGTCCTTTCACCAAATCAACTCTGGAACAAAACAACAACGTCTCTGCCAGTTTCACTTTTTATCTGCTCAGCTCCCACTCTCCTCTCCAAACCACAGAGTCAGAAACTGCTCATATCTTACAAACACTGATGAGGAAAACAAAAATGTTTTTCCGTCTGTAATTAAGATTAGGGTTCAGCCCGAGGCTTCCAGCTCAGCGAGCTCATTTTTTCGGTGGGAAATTATTTTGAATTCAAACCATTTTTTGCTCTTGGGGATAAAATTCTGTTGTTTTTCCAGCAGTGAAAGTCTTGTTGTTGTAGACTGCAGATATGAGTAATCACCTCTGTCCTCCTGCAGTTATAACAGCGGGACCTGTGTCGACGGAGAAAACTGGTATCGATGTGAATGTGCTCCGGGGTTCGCCGGCCCAGACTGCAGGATCAGTGAGTGCTGACCTCTGACCCTTCAACCTTCCCTCCATCTATCCCTCCACTCCTCTGCTGCACTGTGTTAATCTTGTCTCACCCCCTGTCCTCAGTCTTGTTCTCTCGTCTGACTTTTCTCACCGGCTCTCGGCTTCCTAAGATCTTCTGTTCTGCTGATGGTTTATTTTGGAGAGGCTGAGTTTCAGTGTGAAAACAGGCCGGACGGGTTCTCAGCCTCCACCTTCTCTTTGTTACTGAAGAGGGACAGATTCATTTTCAGTGGACGTTCTGTGAACACGACTGAAAATAACGGATGACCTGTCTCTTTCAGACATCAACGAGTGCCAGTCGTTGCCCTGCACCTTCGGCTCAACCTGCGTGGACGAAATCAACGGTTACCGCTGCATCTGTCCACCAGGAAGAACGGGCGCCCTCTGCCAAGAAGGTGAGCCCTCCTGTCTCCGGTCAGACCGCAGACACTGGCATCCGTTTCCTCTCTTCACCTGCAGAGTCACGTGTTCCTGTAATGAATATACCTGTGCAATCAGCTGAGTGCTGCCTCTGTGCTGCAGTGTCGGGGAGGCCCTGTGTGGTCGGAGGGCTGGTGGCTCTGGATGGAAGCAGGTGGGACGAAGACTGCAACAGCTGCCGGTGTGACAACGGGAGAGTCACCTGCACAAAGGTAGGACTGACGCTTAATCTGGATTCACATGTGCAGATACATTCATGTTTATTCGGTTTACACATATCATCATATTCACTCCCCAGTTTGAACAGAGTTTTACAGACGATCTAACCTTTGCCTTCACCTTTCAGCTTTGGTGTGGACCAAAACCCTGCAGCCTCCACAGTAAGACGCACGGCTCAGAGTGTCCGGCCGGTCAGGCCTGCGTCGCTGTGCGGGATGAGCGCTGCTTCGTCAAGCCCTGCACCAGCCAGGGCGAGTGTCGCAGCCCCGCCCACTGGACCCCGCCCAGAGCCAGGTGTCACCCAGAGAGCAGCTGTTCCAACGTCACCTTCACCTTCAACAAGGACGTCATGGCGAAGGTCCGTCTGATTTCCTGCGTCTGCTTCCTCCTCCTGATTTTCTAAAACTTTCTTTGTTCGACTTTTATTTGCTCACTGAGCAAAAAGCACAAATATTTGTCCAGTTGGTGAAAAGCGCCGTAAACTCTGGGACATTTTACGGTATCCGTCACCATCTCACAGAATATTTCTACCTTCGTGCTGTCGCAGCTGCTGATGTTTCTCCTCTGGTGTCACAGGGTGTCACAGTGGAGCAGGTTTGTCGTGAGCTCAGGACCCTCTATGTCGTCACGAACCTGTCCTCAGATTCCCCCATCTCCATGACCTGTGAGCCGTCGCTCAGCACCAACAACGAGATCCACGTAGCCATCGTAAGTCAAGCCTGGTGTGAACATGAGAAGCTGAAGAGATTTTCACAGAAAAAGGCCGTAACAGTGTTTTTCTGCTGAATATTTCAGTCGACGCAGGACCAGAGAGGGGGTACGACTTTCGTCAAGGAGATCACAGACAGGATCATGGATCTGGTCAGCAAGAGGGGCACCAACAGCACCATCATCAGCGCCATTGCCGAGGTTCGCATCCAGAGACAACAGAGCCACAATCCCAGCGGTGAGTCGCTGCTGGCTTTCTCAAAATGGAAGGAGCGTCAGTGCTTTACATTCTTTACTTTGGAAATTGTAGTTTGACAAAACAGTCTGAACTCGAGGTCCACTCACCAGCTTTTTCTTCTCCAGTTGTTCACTGACCTCTGCTCCTCTCTCCATCAGACTACCTGGTGCCCCTGCTGGTTTCCGTGGTGATCGTCGTCTGGGTGTTGGCGGTTGCCTCGATGTTGCTGTGGTGTTTGAAGAGGCGGAGGAAGCAGAGCACCCACGCGGGGGTCAGCACCCAGGCCTCGTCGTCTCTGGCGCCCGTGGCGGAGGACAACAACGCCCTCCACAACGCCGTCAATGCTGCCCGCGAGCAGCTCAACCACATCAAGAACCCCATCGAGAAAAACCCACCGAGCCACCATCAGCAGCACCACCTCCTCCACCACCACCACCTCTACGAGGACAAGAACTCTGTCAACGCCAAGATCAGGAAATCGGACTCTAGGAGCCAATCAGATGAGGACGAGGTGGACAAGATGCTGCAGAAGGCGAGGTTCCCCAGGGCCCCGCCAGCGTACTCGCTGGTAGACTGGGAGGAACACCCCTCCCACCACACAACAAGCAAACCCCCACACTGGACTAGCAAACAGGACAACAGGCAGCTGCAGTCGCAGAGCGTGAACAGGATGGAGTATGTTGTATAGCCAACGGGCTCAAAGGGGCTGAATGGAGCTCAGAAACGTTGACGAGCCACTGGCGACACTTTGGTCGTTTCTAGTCGTTTTCTGTTCTTTTTTTTTGTACAGAACTGAATTTCAGTGGATTGGTGGCTTTGGATTTATGCTGTTTAATTTATGTTTTGATTGACACTGGTCTGAACGCTCCGCTCCGTGGTTGGCTGGATCTCCGATTTTGTGAACGATAGAATTTGGACGTGCAGAAGCATTCGCGAAACGCCGCACGTGCACGGTCGCTTTCGTTTTTTCGTTTGAATGTGCTGCTGACCCGTTTGCACCACAGCACCTGATGAATTTGGGAAAAAAATATTTATTTTGTTCTTTCAGTGTCAGCCGTTGCTGCCGATATGAAGAATCGTCCGTGGAGAATGTTTCTGTATAGATGTGTAAATAATTTTTAATTAATCATTGTGTAAATTTGATTTATTAACTTAATCCTCAAGAGCCTTAAGATTTGCTTTTTTAATTTATGACTTTAGAGTTGAAGGTTTGACAGCTTTGTAAGCTTCCGACTTCTTGATGGAAATTGTTTTCGATATATTTTTCGTCAACGCCAAAAGTGTTCTTGAAAGAATAGTTTATTTTTAGCCTTTTGGATTTGGGCATTTTTGTGCCTCAGTTTAATGTTTTATACTTCGTCCGTTGTTTGATGCCGTTTTGTTGTTGGTGTGTTTTCCAGGGTTCTCGGTTCTACGTACTTTACATGGAACGGAAAGGGAGGGGGGCAGTGCTGTGCGGTTAGAGACATTTTGCTGCTGCAGGGTCTTTTTATACAAACCAACATGGTGGCAGACGTTTTGTTTTTGCTACTGAAAAGAAATTCTTCAAGGGACGAAAAGGTTTTTGTAATAATTTGTATTTTTTGTACAGTGTAAAGAAATAGTCGAACAGGCTTTGCATCCTGTTTCCATGTGTTTGTAATAATCTGAGGGATCAAACCTGCGTAAGTACTTGAAGAGAGAGTTCAGCAGGAATACTGTAGAGCTGTCATGTGACATGTTGCTCGTTGTTGATTGGAGGATAAAATAAGGCTGTGAAACCATGTTTGATATCAGTCGTCAGCCCCTTTAGTTTATGATGGAGGAATAAAAAAAAAAAAAAAAAATTGTTTTTCTCGTACGTTTCACTTTAGTGTTTTTTGGACCTTGAGAAATAAAAGTCTTTGTGTTTGTTACTGGAAACAATGGACTGTTGTTTTTGGAGAAAGTTCTACTTCCTGAAGATTTGTTTGTCTAAAGGGGCTCGAACCCTCAGGTCTGACCCAAGAACCTAAATCACGTCTGTCTTTACCGGCCGTAAATACTCAGCGTTCAGAAGATGTTCTGTGGATTGAGTTAATGAACAAGGCAAACTAGGACGACAGAAACCAAAAATATGAATGACAGCTGCTAACTAGCTAACCTGGAAACAGAAGCTGCAGGTTAGTTTGGTTAGTCTGAGGTTTAAGGTCAGCAAGGCATAAAACGGATAAACGCGGAGAAGTTAACCTGCTCACTGGGATCGTGATCATCACCGATCAGTCTGGACTGTGAGCTCTGAGCTTTGGAGAAGATATTTCAGAAACCATGGAAAAAAACGGACCTGTGCGTTTGCCAAAGTTATATCTCGGTTCAAGTTTCCCACGTCCAATAAAAAGTAGCACACAGCTGCTTCCCTCAACTTTGCAACAGGAAGCATCTGGAAGAAAGAGCTGATCTCAGGCGACAGCAGAGCAATCAGACAACATTATCCAGCAAATATGAACTGTGACTTCCAACGATTCACCAAACACAAAGAACTCTCACATCCTGCTCCTTTTATTAGTGAGGTTAGGAAAGAGTCTCTGGTTCTCACTGACATCTAACTGATCCAGGACCTGGTTTCAAATGTGGGTCTGTGAGTGGCCTCACTCTGCTTTGTTTGCAAACAGCCACCGTTTCTCGTGTTAGCTGGAGGTGACTGTCAGAGAGAGAGAGAGAAGCAGCGCTCTGTATGATCAGGGGTGGGACAGACGGACGGACGGACGGACGGACGAGCCAGAACAGAAAGCAGCCTCATGCCTGAGTTTGGCTGATGTGGAGCAGAGGCTTCAGTTAGCTGCTCCTCTGACATCTCGCCTGACGAGGGCGTTTACAGGAGCCGGCGAACAGAGATCCGTCCTCTGCACTTCATCTCTGTCACACACACTGTCCTCTGCATGTGGACAAGACCTGCACACAGCCCAGCCACATGTTAACACATAAACACACACATAAACAACAGGAGACAGTTAGAATAAATGATTTTCCTGCAGGAATCCCGGCCCCGGCACCCAGACTTTCATCTAAACAAACAAACCTGCTCGTCCACACATGCTGCTCCACCGTGGTCGATCGGGTCGATCGGGTCGATCTGGAGGGGAAAGCAGCGTTTATGTGCATTTTTCTGCAGTTATACCAACTCTGGGATTTTCAAACAGAGGCTGATAAGCAAAGCGAGTCGCTCTCTGTGGGTGAGAGCAGGGTTTTATGGGACAGATGGAGCATGTGGTCGATCAGGGAATCATCTGAATAAACTGAACCTTCAACCAGGTCCAAAATGGAACCGGCTGTCAGAACCCAGCCCTTTTCACTGCACCCAAATCATGAATGAGCTCAACAGACAAACAACATACAGAGTTTAACTGTGCTCAGAGCCTCAGCAGTGGTAACAGAGAGGTCAGGGGTCACCGAAATCACCAGCATCCATCCTCTGCAGACGCTGGACACGCACAGCAGATTTCAGGGAGACCAGGACGGTGTTCAGCCTCCAAACAGTCACAGTCCAGTGTCCCTCCGCTTTTTTTTTTTTTTTTGATGGTGTTTTTAATGGTTCAAGTCATGAAATCTGAACCTGTTTTGCTCTCACTGTTTCAAAGGCTGTTGGCAAAGCAAAGCTAACGTGATCATTAGCATCACCGACGTCGGCCCGGCCCCTCAACGGTCCACTAATCCATCTGCGAAACCTGAGTCTGTCTATATGTCGAATCCAGAGAGGACAGACTCCGGAGCAGCTTTTATTTGAACTCGGACGTTAAAGTCTGGAAGTCAGATGTGGAGCAGAGCTGGTGCTACAAGCCTCTGTGGAGCAAGGCACTAACGCTGCCAGGGGGTTGGAGGTTCAATGCCCGCTGTGACCAACTGCACTAATAATGTGAACAGATGTGGAGCTGTTGGGTTTCAGCCCCGAGAGAATCCATCAAAGTTCAGCTCCACTCTGGTTGTTATGGTTTTTGTAATTTAAGAACTCAGTGTTTGCACAAATTGCTCTGAAAGGGGTGTGGTTGAAGTGTGTGTGTGTTTTTGGTGGGTGGGGGTCAGTATGACTCAGCTATGCAGAGACAGTTATGGGAACTGCAGGAGTCTGGAGACAGTGAGGAGAAAGGGACTGACGTCAGCTCCCTCAGGCTGCAGAGGGGAGTAAATGAAACAGTGATTCATCCCAACAGGATCCCATCATGTTTCCTGAGGAGCTTTACTGTCTCTCTCTCTCCTTCTTTTAGCTCTGTTTCTGTCCACTGTGTTTTCTAAAGGTCCAACATCTTGACTCAATTTCCCACAATCAAATCAACAAACAGAGAGAAAGCGTCTGTACAGAGAAGCTGGTTCTCTGAGTGAAGCTGTCCACAGTGGTCTGCTCCAGGAAGTGATTTGGTCTCTGTTCCTTCACCATGTAGAGAACTGGACAGACTGAGACGCTGCACCGTGTCCCGCCACATCACAGTGTGCCCTGTCACGAGGGCTGGGACTGAATCTCAAAACAGTTAAACACAACGTATACCTTAATGTCATGTGACCTGTCACATCACATTACTGTCCACCCATGTGCCAGGATGTCACATTATAACTTGAATGTTTGTTGTGTCCTACCATAAACACACACAGCCTACAGGTGGATGCTGGGTGGCTGGAGGCGGAGCTTGTGAAAGGTTGCCTCAGCAGTCTTCAGGTGAGCAGTCTGGTAGCAGATGTGGGTCAGGTAGGTTTTCCATGGGTCCAGCTCCGTCACACTGTGGCTGTAATGAGCACTGAAGCCTCTGTGCTGATGCATTTTAATTATTCTTACTGTGACGTGCAGCGATGTTTCTACCACAGAGACACAGTTTGTCCTTTGAGTATGATTAAAATTCCTAATAATCTGAACTGGAGAGTCCTTTGAAGCCAGCAGTATCGGTGCCAGCTGACCTGAAGCCTCATTTATTCCCTCCAAACTCCAAACCCACAGCAGAGACTGTCACACATACCATAAATTCTCCTCTCAGCATGTGTGTATAACTGTGTGTGTGTGTTGTGATAGTGTTTGAGGAGTGTAATCACTACCACATGCTGCTGTATGTCGACCTGAGAGTTTGTTTCCAGTCTGACTCATAACATAATGGCTGACTTTTGAAGCGTGTGCATCTCCAAAGCCACATGATGAAGAACAACACAATTTAAACTTCAGCCGCTGAAATGACTCATTGTTAAACTGCCAGTGGATCTGGTGGCGTTGCTAAACCAACTGGTTCCTTCTCTCATGTCTTGAATCATCTCGGTCCAGTTTGGGTGGTCTGTTGTTTTTAACAAAGATGCAAATCCTCTGGTTCTGCTGGTTCAGGCTGTTTCCCTGTTCCCAGACGGACCCGTAGGTAGCGTTGACAGGAAAACTACTGCTTAGGATGCATTTTCTCTGCTTTGGTTTTGGGGTAAACATCTGTGGTGTTTCTCATCAGCCTCAGGGATCCTAAACCTGGAAGAAAGCCACGCGGGTGAGCACGCTGCAGGGCCGCCAAGCCGTGGTATGTGCAGTATACCAACATCCTCCGAGCAGAAACGTAAATGAGTTTGACACTGACTGCATTAGCAGCGTTTTGGCGGAACGAGCTGAGGTTTTATGAAATTACTTGTGGCTAAAAAAGGGAAGTGAAACGGTTACTGCAAAGTCAGGATCAAAGTCAGGACGTGGAAGTTAGCGTTACAAGCTAAACACGAGGTCGGGCAGTTAGCAGGGTGGTCTGCTGGTTAGAGAGATGCCTCGACACCAAAAGGACGAAAGGTCGGCCTGTTCCATCTGTCCATCATCTACATGATCTGTACAGAATCTGAACAACAAAATGCTTCAAATAAATATTAACTTCAGGAAAAACTGATGTCCACAAACAACTTCTACGCCCTCAGACACTTTAGACCTGCTCTCTACTTTCAAAATCCATTAATGCACATCATGCTCTGTCAGGATTTTCCGCAAATCGAGTTTGTATCAGCGACAGAAATCTGGACAACAGCACAGTAACTGCTCATTATTCAGCTGTGTGTCCTGCTGACTAAAACAAACGCACCCTCCTCTCCCTCCTCCTCCCCCCTCAGAGACCGAACCAGACTTCAGCCGATTAATATCAAATTAGAGAACCAGGCAAACGCGCTGTGATCTTCACAGTGTGTTCGCTCTCTCAGTGACGTGGGACCAGTTTCTGATTCAGAGTCTCACAAACACGTCATCAGGCCTTTCACATCTCTCTTTCTCCCCAGAACGTATGGGCAAAGGTTCACTGAGAAATATTTTGGAAATTAATATTTGAACTAATTATTAATGACTCTATCTCTCTGTTGTACGGTGGCTTTGCTCTGCAGAGTTGTGCACCTGTGCTGTGCAGAGGGACATGACAGGAAACGTCTCAGAGTCACTGCCGTGGTCAAACACAGACTCTGTTTCACCTCTGTGCCTTCTAGTTTCTCAGCCCTCCTCTTCCCTAAAACGTCCACACATCCATTAAAATCTATTCCTGCACCGTCTTCCCGTCTCTCATCTGAGCATCCTCTAACTTTGTGAGGGGAGTTTAATTAGTCTGGTTTCAATGACTTTTTGTTTCGCTTGATGTGGTGAAAGAAGGTAATTTTTGGGGTGATAAAAGTAAACCATAGAAGAAGAAAAGCCAGTGTCAGCTTCAGACAGTAAAACCCTCAATGCTCAAATCCAGTTCTGCTGTTGACCTTAGTGTTTAGAAATGAAATCAGAAATAGAAGCTCATCCTGGGACATGTCCCGGGAGCTGTGGCTGTTCACTTCCCTTCGTCTTCCACCTCAAACCTAAAAAACAAAAGACTGTGAGCAAACCGAGGCTCAGTTATTCTGCAGGGAAGAAAAAGCATTGGGCCAGAGCTCAAGAAAAACCAAATAAAACGCAGAGAAAGCATTCAACCACAGCCGATAAAAGTCATAAAAGTCAAAACTGCTCGAACAAAACCAATGAAAGTGAGAAGAATTCAGATACAGCCGAGGAAAAACAACCAAAAAATGAAGAAATCAGAGCAATAAAAACCACAAGAAGAAAGAGAAGCAGGACCATTATAAAAGGTTTTTTTAGGGGGTGGCTGCAGCCTACATGATGGACGAGAGCTCTGTTTGGCTTTGTGAATAAAGCTGACTTGACCTGACAGAAATGGGCTTTGTCTCTTCCTTCCTCTCCTTCCTCTCCTTCCTTTGGCTGAGTGGTCTCTGAGTCCACCTGAGGACTCTCGGTCCAGTGCTCTCGCTCTTTCAGCTCAGTGTTTGGTCTCCACCAGCTCCTGAGGGAAACATCTGGCTCTCCACCTGCTGAATGCTGCACCGAGTCTGTCTGCTGTCTCAGGCAATGAACTGTGGACTTATAAGAGCTCAATGGATGAAAACAGCTGCTGCTGCTGGAAATGAAAAAAGCAGTGAGAGGGAAGTAAGACAGAAAAAACCAAAACCATGAGCTGAAAGACATTATGAATCTCTGCAGAGCTGAGAGGACAGGGTCTGTCTCTGAGCGACGCCTTCACATTGCACATTTAAGTTATTGTTAAACTACATTCACTTAAATTTTGCCTGTCTGAGGTTTGACTGATGCTCTCAGTGATTCTGAATGAGAGCGCAGCGATGACGGATCCTCTTGCTCAGGACGCCCGAACGGAGAAAACCGACTGAACCTTTGCATTGACAGGACGATCCGTCCAAACACTGAGCCAGAGCACGAATCCACGTACGGCTCTCAGTGCCGACTTGGAGTGATTAGCAGTATCTTAATGTCCCTGACCTGTGACCTGCGGGCCTGGAGCAGACAGGGATATCAGTGCTGCAGAGTGATTGATGTTAGTGGAAACCAGCACATGTTCTTTATCTAAATCCAACACGTTCAGAGCTGACATACCAGAGGCCGAGCAGCCGGGGGAACGGCCAATAACAGCTCTGAAAACACTCATCAGGGAGTTTCTGTGAAATGTGAGCTGGATGTTTCTGATGGTCTGAAAACACCCAGAGGTTCTGGAGGAGACGCTGAGCTCTGAACGTTAAAGGGTCAGTTCACCCAAATGACAGGAATACATACTCCCTCATGTCCATGTGGCCTGTAGCATCTGTAGCACTGTGATGTTGTTGTGCATCCCATCAAATACACAATACAATACATGGACATGGCGGAGACTTTCATGTTGGGGATACATGTGATCTTTTCCAGCGTTCCTCAGTCACAGATGGAACAAATTTTCTTTGTTCTGTTTACGTTCAGTGTTTTTTTCCCCCATAAATCTGATGTTAACTTTAAAGTGTTAAGTCAGCGCGTTGTTTTTATCTTTCAAAGCTGCAGGGTTTATTTTTCATGTATGAATCTGATAATCAGAGGAGACGTTTGTCGATGCGTGTGTGTAGCACAGCTGCTGTGTAGTTTGTGAGGTTAGAGAGCTGAGACCGTGTTTGCCACGTGGGTCGTTTGTTTCTACAACACGAAGCAGGATCAGCCCTGCAAATGTTTTGTTTCTTCACAGCCACAGTTGCACTGATGGTGTGTGGCCATAGGTTCTTACCTTCTACACAAAACTCAACACAGAGTCAGAGCTGCTGCATCTACAATAATACTGAACAGTTCTGTCCTGCTGTTCCTCTCTGGCCTCGCTGGGTCAGTATGTGCTGCTGAGCCTGTGTGTTTAATCACATCACACTGACTCATTGGTCCAAAGTAACATGAGGAAAATGGGAAACATGCAAAACACACACGCTGCAAACATGTCTGCAGCCTCGAGGATGATCAATGACTGTAATTGTTTCTATAGACGACCGTAAATGAGAACAAATAGCTGGAGACTGATTCAGCAAAAAACACCCAACACAATCTGAGGTGTAATTATGGAACTTTGTTAAGTTATTGATTTGGAAAATAAATGAAAAACAGGAATGTTTTAAGAACTGGTCTAAACAGATACCACAGACACTCATGGTCCCCAGAGGATGAATTCTCCTCACTTTCCTCTGACTCTTCGTGGAGCTGTACCAGTAGTGAACATGCAGATTATATATGTAGAGAGGAACGTATTTACTTTCTTAGGACCTGTCACTCTCGAGTTTCCAAAAATTCCTGCGGTCACATGAATAAAGTCGTTAGTGTAGAGGTTTTCACATGGATGTAACTGTTCCCAGAACAGCAGGACTGTTTTCTGTGTGGCTCTAAATCAAGCAGATGGAAACACGGCACACAGCTCCCTCCACAGGAAGATCAGAGCACTGCAGCGCCTCATGAGCTGAGCTGCAGCCACGAACAGCCAGGGCACGCACACACACACACACACACACAGAGAGAGAGAGAGAGAGAGAGAGAGAGAGAGAGAGAGAGAGAGTCTGTGCTGTGCCTCCAAAATACTCTAGTTTAAATTGCCCCACTTCATTGTCCAATCAGCAGCCCAGGCGCTCTCATAGACTTACATGTTAAGTTTTTTCAAACTGTAGACCCTGCAGTGCATTTCTAGCATAGACTGTATAGGACTATGAGCTCCAGGAGGGCGTGCCCCAACGTGCTTTCGTCATACGCACTGATGAAGTCACGTGCTCCTCTGACGGTAACGCACAGCGCAGTGCGCGCACATACTCTTCGCGTTCACGTTCAAGATCAACATCGCTAGCTTTGCGACTCAACGGAACAACTCCACCGTGTCGTTGCGGGAATTAGCATTCTGTCGTCGGAGCAGTCAAGATAAACTGGCTATCAAAGAATTAGGACCATCGAGAACAAATTTAAATATCAAGCAGGAAAACCTACAGCCGCGGATTTTCACGGAGCTGGTGTGAGCGGAAAGCGTAGCTAGCATGATGCTATGTAGCTAACGCGCTGTTTTGCTAGCCCTGTCCTCTGATTCACCCGGATGGAAACACAGACACCGACACGCACCCTCTCTCTGAGAAGGAGAGAGAACATGAAACATACGGACAGCTGCCTGAAACTTTGGTCTTTTGGAAGAGTTAGCATCGCCACACAGTTGGATGGGAGCTACATGATAGCTGTGCGTCGTCGCGATGATCAGGTGAGTAAGACCCGCCATTTTCTAGGCCGCCATATTGACTGTCAGATTCCGTGGCGTGTTTGAGTTAGCCTCGGAGGCAACGATGAAACCGAGGGATCCAGAAACCCCGGGATTGTTCGTGGACTGGTCGATTTAGTGGCGTCGCTGGACGCGGTGTTTGAGCAGCACTTAGAAACGGCCTGTTATTGATCACTGTAAATGTTGAATCGTAGATAGTTGTATTGATTGCACATCACCCGCTAAATATCACTGTATATACTGAATATGCTCTGTGGTGATTTGGTTTTAGTGTAATTTGATTCGATTTTCAATATGGCGTCATTCTCTTAAGTGTGTTGTCATGGTTACTGTGATGATGGCTGTGTATAGAGTAGGTTATGCCAACATTGATTTCATTCATTGAAGCAGCTGCTGCACCTAAAATAAAACGGTGTCAGATGAAGACAGTGGGATTGTTGTGATTAGTTGTAAAGCAGGTCTTTGTTCACTCAGAGGGAGAAGTGATGACAGTGAATCTGCTGATGGACACAGAGGAAGTGTTTCATCATAGAACCAAAATAACTGTACTCAAGGAATTAACTATGAACTTGATGTAGCTATATAAATATATTGTACACTTTGTACAAGTCATGTCTGATGCTGCCATCTAGCTAGTGGTTGAACAGGAAAGGTATCATTGCAACAATTGCCCCCCCCAGAGATTTGTCAGGAGCCGCCACTGGTCTGAAGGTTTATCAGATTCTAAAACACTGCACAGAGGTTAATGACACCATGAGACGGGGTGTTCAGGCTGTGGAGTTCAGGTATCACAGCAGGTATTATTTTATCCTTCATCACAACAATCACGAGGCAGCAGAAATAAATGATCCTTCAGGAATGTGAGCTTGCATGAATCTGATTCGCCAGAGCAACTTTCTGTTGGATGACATCTGCTTTTTAGCTCTGCATGTTTCACACAGTCATGTTCCAATGATTTATGACTCATCTGAAACCTGCTCTGTCTGAGAAAATCAGCTGTCTCTGTCCGCCTGCCCTCACCCTGCTTTATTGAGCGGATCCTCCCGTTAATAAATGAAGACATTTTGACAGAATAACTGTATGAGGAGTGTTTGTGTGTGCGGTTTCATCTGAGGACGAGGTTCAGACTCTGCACTTCAGCATCCATCAGAGAATCCAGACCCTCAATGGATTCTAACTCGAGGAGACTTCATCAGGGTGCAGGTCTCAGCAGGTACAAACTGGATTCTAGTTTTCAGGATGTTCAGCAGAGGACCAGCCTCCCTCCTCGTGACCTGATCTGTAGAGAACAAAGCTGGATTTCTGAGTATTTAGAGATGAAAATGTTTTCTGTTCCTTTCTCACCCTCTCAGGTCACTCAGGAGCTAAAGCTCGGTTGTACAGTTTCCACCTCAGCTGAGTCTGTCAACAGTTTCCAGAGGATTCAAACCAGCGTGATGAGGATTTATAACAAACCTGGACAGCTTGAACTCACAGTGGAGAAAAGCAAATGGTATTTAAAGGGGGTCGTGTGGGTTTTTTTCCACCTCTCCTGACACTCTTTTTTCCTTCTGTGTTGTTTAAAGCTGCCAATAAAAAAAAAGACGTCGAGCGACAACACAGAAAGTTTTCCAGTACTTTTCCCACAATTTCCCAAAATACATTTCATACAGCACGAATTTACTTCATGTGTTTTTTAATCAGAATGTGTGAGTTTTAAAAACTAAGAAGAAAATAATTGTATGATAATATAAACTGACTCCAGTCACTTCAGACTTCAGTCAGGTGATATTCTGTTTGCATTTCCATAAATCCCATGTTCAGACATTGACTGTGTGAATCTACACACAGTCGATGTTACACATGTTCCTTCATCACCATACACACACACACACACACACACAAACAGTGTGTGTGTTGTTTATTCTGATATTAGATTTAACTTTTACTAAACTTGGCTTCATGTATATGAACGACTTACAATAGTTAACCCTGTTTTTAGATCAGATCCTTCAGGTCATAAGGACACGATTCAATTTACAGACTCACAAGTCAAAACAGGTTGGGAACCACTGCACTACAGCACCAAAGGTGGGTCAGTCCGCTGCTGAAAATAGTCCCCGACACATGAACTACTACCTCCTGTTAAAACCATAGTGTTGAGCTGTTTTTGGAAATTACCATGTGTTAATCAGAATTCGTCTTCGGTAGGAACCAGTGGTCTTGGAGCTCAGAGCTACAGGTGAGTATTTGGGTTTGGTTCACGAGGTGAGTAAATTTCACATCCTCATCAACACAGTTCTGTTTTATTTAACTATTAATGTGCATTTGATTTTTCAGACCTGAGTTGATGAGAGCAGCTCAGGTCCCACTTCATTTCCTGTCAGCTGATAAACACAGGAAATAAACTTTATTATTAACTGATACTGCTCATCATTGTATTGGTTTATTTACTGTAAATTACAATTCAACCATCAACCAACCACTGAATCGAACAGAGGAGAAAACACAACAGACATTTTTTTTAACAGCAGTTATGTGATAAACATAAAGTGAATATTCTTTGTCAGAGAGACGGGGAAGCGGCTTCGTTTATCTGTGATCTGTGTTAGTAACAGTCCTCCTGAATAAACATCAGTCCAGTCTGTCCTCATCAGCTTTCTGCCTGAGCGCCGCCTCAGAGCGGGCGGCGCTCTTCATGGCTCTCTGCATCAGCCAGGTGGCCAGGTGGATGGTGAGGAAGGTGCCGCCGGCCGCCCACATCCAGTTCCTCCTGAGCCAGCTCTGCTGCTTCATACTGATGCTCTGCAGGGAAGAAGACACAAAACCTTACCTACACAGGACACTGGTTCATGTTTGTACCACTTTATACACTGTGTGGCATGGCTGACCTCAGTTTTACAATTCTGAGCAAAGAAATGGCTGAAACAATCATCTTCATTATCAAATAATCTGCTGGGAATTTTCTTCTAATCAGTTCAGTCAATAAAATGTCAGAAAATACTGAAAACGTTCCAGTGTCTGAGGTAACAGCTTTAAACATCTTGTTCTGTCTGACCAACAGTCAAATACCGAACGAGAATCCTGGGTAATGTCAGAGCAGAGTACGAAAACCAGGCTCAGATCCTCAGGCTGGACTCTTATGTTCCTCAGACCTGGATTGAGACCACAGGAGACCAGACGTGTAAGTTTGTTTCTGAGAGTTTGAAAAATAAAATCCATTGTTTGTAATTTGTGTTGAGCAGATCCTTAGTAACGTCTGTACAGCAGCACCCTGTGGTCGTTAGAGGAACTGCAGCTCTCTCCGACACTCAGCTGTGGGGGTATTTAAACAGAGGACAGGTGAGAAACAGGGTTCATACCTGCGTGCGGTTCACTTGCTGTCGGCGGCAGCAGGAGGAGCAGCTGGCTTTGAAACGTAAGCGACGATGGCGGGCTCAGGAATGTGCTCCTCTTTGTGTTTGCGCAGCAGTGAGCTCGACTGCAGGTTGTACCAGCCCCAGTGGATCAGACCCAGACTCGTGCCCATCACAATCAAGACTCTGTTGTTCAGCCAGAACTTCCGCAGGCCCATGACTGAGCGGCGCAGAGCTGGGGAAGACAAAGGTGAACATCAGCTCTGCCTCTGCACAGAATACAGATATGACTTTATGAGTCACACATTTTTATACATGTACGAAAAATCTTAATCTGCTTTCTGACTACAGCTGTCAGATTATAAAGCTCATGCATTTTCATTTAACTGTACACTTGTACTGTCAGTACAGTGGTTGAGTAAAAGTCCTTAGTTTCCACCACTGGTTGTAGGAGGAAGGTCAACAGTGATGAACAAGTGCAGAGACACAGTCGCACACTGTCATCTGAACTGTAACAAATAACAACTACACCTGTAACTCAGGTAATACCACACTACAACTCTACAGTATAAAATCACAGAGCAGGACACTAACAGGGCTACAGGATACTGTGTGTATCTTTAAAGGCTGAAAAGATTAGAGATTGATCTGTTGCTCGATCACGAGGAAAATAATTCTGCCACTGTTTTGATAATCGATTAATTGTTTAAGACATTTTGAGTGAAAAATGAGAAAATGATCTGTTTCTCTTCATCTGTAAAATGATGAACTTTTGGTTTCACATTATTTTCTGACATGAAATGAAGCAAACAGCGGATGAATCGAGCAGCACATTCAGTCACTGCGCTGTTAGCGTAGTTATCTATGACACACGTCTAATGACTAATGAGTATCGATTAATCGTCTGGTCAGTTTGATCATGTTTAATAACCCCAGCCCAGACTCTTATCTAAGCTGCTAACGAAGTTAGCATCGACCCGGTGCTAGCAGAGTGTTAGCGGCCTGTTCGGAGCCGCTGTGTTCACAGAGCTGAGCAGGAGAAATGAACCTTTATTCTTTAAATGAAAACCGTAAACTAACCTGTGCTGATGTAAGACACGCGCTCACCTTCACAGATCAGCTGTCTCACCGGCACCGACCATAACGACCGGATCCGGACCGAAGCGACCGACGAGCTGCCCGAAGAGATCCATCAGCGACGTTCGGGTTGAAATACGAAGACGAAAAGCTTCGTTATAAAATACGAACGCACGTTAACACGTCGTCTGTCGTACATGAAATATTCAGTGAAACGTTTAAAACGGTTCCTGAAAACGCGTCGGACACGTTTTGCAGTCAGGCAACAGCGCAGGGACCTACGCGGGTCACGTGACTCTCCGCTCGCTGGGGGACTTTGCCCTAAATTTTGCCTTCTAGGCTGCAAACCAAACGTTTTAGATCAGCCTGTAGACTAAAGATGGGGAAACTGCGAGTGATAGATAATTGTGAAATAATTATAATTATAAAAATGGTAACTATAAAATAAAGAGGCAGAGTCATGATTCCGGTCCTGTCTGTTCCTTTATCTCCTGTAACTCCACACGACCTTCAGGACACAGCAGCTCTACCTTCAGTGTGAGAGGACGCTCTCTCCAACATCACTGAGACACAGACGGAGAGCATGTGTGACATTTTGAATTTGGCTGATCGTTAAATCACAGACAGCGTGTTCATTCTAGGTTCAGTGATTCTGTACTGTTTAATGTGGTTCTTCAGAAGTACCACTCAAATAATAACATCCCCATTAGTCAGTGACATTCATATCTCCCAGTGTCTCAGGCCGAGGGTTGGCATGGTTCTGTCTTCAAACACCACAGACTGATAGCTGTAACCTTAGCTCATAACCACAGGATCACTATCTCTTCATGATTAGGAGCTCCATCATCATTATGACATGTTTAGGTCTTTTTTATTTATTTAATAATGAGTGCAGTGTGACTCTATCAGCTGCTGAGAGACCATGTTGTTTTACAAATATTGTGTTTCACGAATGTGTGACTGCCCCTCTGGTCCTGAGCTGGAGTCTGACAGACTCTACAGCAGGTCGTCCCTGTTTATCCTCTCTAAATCCTTCTTGGTCACTTTCAGAGATCCATGAAATCCACCGTGTCTCGCCTTTCTGCCGTCTCCAGCTTGGATGCTTCGATTGTTTGGACATCAGGCTGCTGCAGATACCATTTGAAGTGTCAGGTCTTCCAGAGTCTTCAGAGGTCCTCTGCTGTCATCATGGCCCATTTGTATTGTAGGGAATATGTGATACTAAAAATACAAAGACCAGCTCATCAACACGTTTCAGCCATTTCAGGTGAAGCAGCGAGAGAGAGAGCAAACACACCTGAACAGATCCCTCCCAGGTGGGTTCATCTGTTTAACACTTTGCTTTGACTTGACTTTGGAATTTTGACAATAAAGTCTTAACTCAAGGTGTATTTTAATACACACATGTTCATTTTCATAAAACAATATAAAGATATATTTTCCACGGTTACAGCCGTGTTCAGCAGGTGTAGTTATTAACACATGAATAAACTGTGACACGTGTTTTTGTTGGTGGGAAGGCGTCAGGTGCTGCTGCTAAAAACACGTCAGGCGTTTGAAGGTGGGAAGGCCGACGGCTGCCTGATAAAAACACGCCAACATCAAGGTCACGCTGACGCGGAGAAGCTGAAGTTAATCAATGACTGAAGGTTTCGACTCTCAGTCAAACTTTAAAAGGTTTTTACACTGAAAGACATCCATCCATCCATCATCCATCCACCCACCCATTCATCCATCCATCCATCATCCATCCACCCACCCATTCATCCATCCACCCACCCATTCATCCATCCATCCATCATCCATCCACCCACCCATTCATCCATCCATCCATCATCCATCCACCCACCCATCCATCATCATCATCACTTGATGTGTTGTTTTCCTGATTGAGATAAAATGAAAACGTTTTGTAGATTTTTTTTTTTTAATCAAATTTAGTAAAAATCCAAAACTGAAATTCAGTTTAACAGAAATGTTCAGAGCCTTGGTTCAGTTCTTTGTTGCAGCACTTTGAGCGTCCAGTCTCTGTGAGCTCTGCTTTCCTGGATTTGGGCTATTTACTGTCAGACTGCAGGGGACACGTCTGTGAACAGTCGTCTTCAGGTCTCCACAGATGGTCTGTGGGGCTCAAGTCTGGTCTTTGACTGGACCACTCAGGGACAATCTGTCTACTGTGTCTATGGCTCCATCACATTATAAATTGGACATAAACGTCTGTGAACAGTTCTTCAAACCACTTAAACACCACACTGAAACAGCTGCAAACCATAATAACCTCTAATGTACCATGAAAAGGAATTATCATCTCCCAAATCATATTTCCATATAATCAAATAAAGTCATTATAAATATTTTTACTTTATTATTATTATTATTATATAAAAAATGAGTATATTAGAAAATAAATTCCCTGCAGTTTAAATTCAAACTTTATGTGGGTTAAAGAGTGACTGAGACAGGAAGTGAAAAAAAATTAAAATCATGGGAAATTCTTCAACCCACTGTGGAGGGTGAAGTCTGAGGGGGGTGATGGTAGGGAGGGGTGTGTGTGAGTGTGTGTCAGGGTCAGTGTGCTGCTACAGCACTAACTCTCACAGCTCTACTCAGCCTGGCAGCCTCCGTGTGTGCCTTCATCACTGAGGTAAGAAAAACCTTTATTTTGAAATGTGATGTTAATAAGTTGGATGACTGTGTGTGTGTTTGAACACAGCTTCACGTGTTTACCTGTTGAAATCAGAGAGCTGGATCAGATGTTAGAAGGAGCAGAACGCTTCATTCATGTCGCACATGTTCACGCAAACATCTGCTCAACACCTCCGAGGTTAAAGGCAGAGTTGGTATATCGGAGCTGGAACATGGAGCCAACAGATGCTGTCAGACAGGAAATATTCTCTCTCTCTCCCACTGATGGAAGTTACTGCAGAGCTGCTTGTTTTGTTATTGACTCTAAACTTGAGCTCGGTGCTTCAGTCTGAAAATGTTGAATGTTGATTTGAGGATTTTAAAATGTCTGACTGAAGATATCTGCTCCTTCACATGTGCTGCAGCAGGAAACACTAAACCACGTCCAGCGCCGAGGAGAGAAACCTGATCACTGAGTGTTTCTGATGTTCAGCTAATGCTTTTCTCACTTAATGAAGAAGACGTCCAAACAGTGACTCAGCTGATAAATGTCCTTCCATTGCTGAGTCAGATTGTTGCAGCTCACACGTGTCGCATGTTTCCTCATTTCCTTTTATTTCCCTGTGTTTCAGTCGCAGGTTAAATTCGTGCGACTCTGATGTTCACGCTGTATGTGGAGCAGGGACATGTCCCCCCCCCCGGCTGGAGGGAGAGGTCAGAGACGCTTTGAAGACGACAGGGAGCGCGTTTTAAGTCCCTGACGCTGCGAGGCCTTTTGGAGTGCACCTCAGCAGAACCAAATCACATTGTCTTTATTTTTCTCTTTTCCATGGCGGGACAATAGAGCGGCCGAGGGGGTCCACGTTTAGTGTCCACTGTCCTCCGCTCCGACACCCCACAGCTCTAATTGATGCTTTGTCCGTCCACGTCTCGCCTCGTTAGAGCTCTGAGAGACAGCAGGCCGGAACAAATCCAACATGTCACTTGCACCCACGTCTGTCAGTGTGTGTGTGTGTGTGTGTGTGTGTGTGTAGTTCCAGCTCTTCAGTCTGATCTCAGTGAGTTTTCCTCTGATGTCTTCCTCCTGTCCCTCAGTCCACTGCCGACTGTAAGGAACCAGACAACAAGACCGACGACTGGACGCCAACCAGTCTCTGTGGTAACACCCGTGTGTGCGTGCGTGCGTCAGATCCTCGGTTCGACTTGTTAATCTCTGCCGGCAACTGTGACGTGACTCGTCTCCTCACAATCACCTGCAGAGATGATCCTGTCGCTCTGCCAATCGATCTCTGATCAATAACTTACTCACTGCTGTATCATGAAGGTGCAGGAGGTAACCGTGGCTCCTGGCGGCCCCTGGTGGCAGCTGGGGGGAACTGTTCGTGTCTCCTGACGTGTTAAATCCAGATGTGTTTGCTGCAAACAGCTGGGGAACAGTTTAATCTCAGCTGGCAACTGTGAGTTTGAGCTTCTCACAGCGGCGGCTGAGGTTCACCTGAACGCAGCACCATTTTCCACCTCCAGGGGGCGCCACGGAAACCAGAGACTGAACCGACACTGAAAACTCATCAGGATCTGTTTTCTCTGATCTTTTCATTTTTATTTTAATGTTTCAGAAATCGAGAGTTCACGTAAAGTTAAACGTGTAAGTGGAAAAATATCAATAATGAAAGTAACAGGTTTTTTTTGTTTTTGTTATTTTTGTGAATTAAGTTTTTATAATATTTGTTTTCTCTTAAACAACTTTTAAAATATATTCTGTAATATATTTTCTAATCATGATAAAAACCATTAACTTCGTACTGGTTTAAAGTTTCAGTAACTCGTGTGTGTATCAGGTTGAAGTGAGACTTCCAGTTGTGTCATATTCACATTGTGTGTGTGTGATTCTTGTATTGCTCCTGTTGTGGACATGAATCTGTCATCATGTAAATGACTCAGTTTCAGGGTGAAGGCGTGATGCGGCGGCGGCTGCCCGGTGATTCCTGAGCTTTCTGGTGTTGATGATACTGCATCAGGAACTGATTGGAGAGCGATGAGAGGCCATCAGTTCCTCATGCACTGCCTTCAGCATCGAAAGATGCTCCACACAGGGAACCAATGAAGGACACGGAGGCCTCAGCACCAACCAGCCAATCAGAGCCAGAGATGTCCTTTGAATTGATAATGTCCAGGTGTGTGTTTACTCTCAGGTGCTTTATCTCCACGGCGGCAGCGCAGCTCCACAGACGACTGCTGTCTGTGTGTGTGTGTGTGTCCACTCACATGTTTCAGCAGCATCCTCCAGCTGCACAGATGGTGAAGTTTCAAAATAAAGTGATAGAATAAAGTATCTGAAGAAAATGTTTTTGTCTTTTTCCAAACCTTGTTCTGAATTCTGTGTAAAAAGAGTGATTTTGGGTTTTTTTAATTTTGCTTCAGCACAGGTGTCAGAAACCTCAAAATGTAAAGAAAACAAATACACACAAGACATTTTATTTGCATAGTCTCAATCTGACATCAGAAGACACCGTACAAAGTGTCAGGTGATTGTGTATCACCTGAAACTCGGTACTTACAGTGAGTTGATTGACAGCTGATAGCAGCAGCTAGTTGACGGTTTTAAAACCAAACTTGAATGAACTCTGTCAGGCCTGTTGTCCTGAGCTCACGAGACACACATTTCTATTGTAACGTTCGTCTGAGGTCGAACTGAAAATGAGAAAGCACCAGTCCAGCAGAGCGGTCTGCACACTGTCCACAGTCCGAGGAAACGATCAGGTGTCCTGATGTCCCGCCGAGTCCATTTTCTGCAGCTCAATCTTTGCATCTGCTTCACTCTGCCTGTGTCTGAACAGGAAGGGAGAAAAAAGAAAAGCAGCTGCTTTTTCATTGCTGTTTCTCCAGCTCCCACAGGTCGGATGGTCAATAATCAGGCGCCAAAATCAAGTCAGCATCGTTAAGGAGAAGTTGTTCGGAGTTTGACCTGCACATCTTAGTGTTGGTGTTTGGTAGGAGTGTGTTAGTAACTGTTGTACTGTGTGTTCACAGCAGGAGGTGCCTGAGTGGCTGTACCTTCCCTCCTCGACATCCAAGATGTTTTCGGGCAGACGGACATTGAGCGTCTCCGGGAGCAGGAAGACCAAGCCGCCGCTGACGATCCCCGTCCCAGCGAAGATCAGCGGCGGCAGAAGAAGCCAGACGTCCTCCAGCAGCATGATCATGGGAGCCAGGGAGCTTCCGATCCGGCAGACACAGGACGTGTAGCCCAAACCACGCTGCCTGTCCAACAACAGAAGCAGCAGCTGCGGTTTGAAAGCCGCACAGAGCAGAGCACATTCCTGGATTCAGGTGTGAGGCTTTACCTGAGGATGGTTGGGTAGAGTTCCGCTGAGTAGAGAAACGCTGTGGTGAACGCCGCCTCGGAGAAACCCTTCGCCACCACAGCGATACACGTTCGAAGCACAGAGAACTCTGAAAGAGAAGCAGACGGAGGAAGTGTGAAGGTCCACACATGTAAGATAAACTTCATGGAGTCAGCAGCTTCTGTACACGTGCATGCAAGGATGGGAAGTCATGTGACCTAAAGGTACGGCAGTGTTTATCCCGATCAGGGCTCCTGTTGTGATCAGAAACCAGGCCTGGCCGTTCCTCCGGCCGATCCAGTCCAGGACGAAGAAGGTGAGGATTTTGGCGGGAACTTCGATGGCGCCATAGATGAACTGTGTGAGGTAGATACTGACTCCGAAACCTGAGATCCTGAAGCTGATCCCGTAGTACAGGAAGGCAACTGCAAACCTGGAGGCACAGCAGCACAATCAGCATGAACACACACACACAGCAGCCCGGCGGGGCTGCAGGCCTCTGTGGGACGGTTTCAAAAACACGATGCGGTACCAGAACAGTCCGGAGCAGAGGGTGATCTTCCTCAGCTGAGGTGTTTTGACCAGATCCAGGTAGGAGTGGTTCTTCTCGGCCACCTCAGACACCGTCACCTTCCCCAGAGCCTGAAACGATCAGCCGGTCGAACACTGAGACTACGACGCATTTAAATTCCACTTTAGTCATTTAAACATCAAACTAACTAAATGTCTCTGTGTTTTTAATGAACTGTTGTAGTTTTTATCATTAAAGGACAAAGGACTTCGTGAAAATGTGAGAATCTCAGCTGGTTGGAGGGGCGTGTCTGTGTTTGACTGACAGCAGGGGATGAGAGGGAAAGGCAGCAAGCTGTCATGTTCAGACAGGGTGTGGTTCCTGATACTGAAGAGGAAGTAAACAACATCAACATCACACCAGAGCCAATGATGTTTACACGCAGGTGACGGTGCTGCAGCTGAGCAGCTAATCAATGATCTGGCCCGGAAGCCCGATGTTAGCGTGAGAAGCAGGAAAGCGAACGCGGTTGTTGTTCAGAATCTGTGGCTCTTACATTGTGTAGCTGCTGCCTGTGATAGGTTGACCTCTCTGCTTTTGATTGGCTGGATCCAAATAAAGTCTCGTAGAGTTTGGCCCGTTAAGTGGCTGATATCAGCTCAGTGCCACACAGAAAAAAAACAGGAAATGACATGAGATCTACATGTACGTGTCAAAAATATGCTTGAGGCTGACGTTACAGAGTTTGTCCAGAATCAGTAAAGTTCATCAAGTGAAGTTAAGGTTCAGAGAGACGAGTAACAGCAGAGGTTTGACCGTGAAGTCCACAGTCAGTCGGTCAGCTTTACCTCGGTGTCCAGTTTGGACGTGGACTCGTTCTTCCCGTTCATCTTAGCGCACTGAACCAGATACTTCCGGGCGTCCTCTGCCCTGCCGTTGGCCAGCAGCCAGCGGGCCGACTCAGGCAGCCACCTAAACACACACGGAGGAAACAGACTTTTAAGAAGACGGAGACACAGAGAAGTTTACTGTCAGTGCTGAGGCTGGAAACGTCCCCCTCACGTCCACCTTACCACCAGGAGATGATGGCAGCGATGCAGGGAGCCGTCACCGCCAGCGTCAGGTGTCTCCAGTCTTGTATGTAGTAGGCCAACAGGGCCAGCAGCATGTTCCCCACGCTCCAAGACAAACTCATGATGGTACCAGTGAAGGTGCGGTGCTTTACACCTGTCCACTCGATACCTGAGCAGGAAGACAGTGAAACGCCAGTCTGATTTTAAACATGGCCGAAAGGCCAGATTACCTTCTATTATCTTGTGCCACTCAAGCTGTCATGATGATGGGACAACTCTTTGATGTCTGGAGGGACACCCTGTCCTCCTGGACCTGGTTTGGATTATTTGGGGCTGTCTTAGATTGTGTTGGGATTCTTTTTGAGTTGTTAAATCTTTATGGTCTATTTTAGGACTCTCGGTTTCTCGAGTGTGTTCTGTATTTCCTGTTTCAGTTGAAATCCTGTTTAAAAGGTTCCTGATTTATGCCGAAGTCGAGGGTTCTTACCGAGGACCCCGCCGATGATCGACAGCCCGCTGAGGGCCGTGCCGCAGAGGGCCCTGGAGACGGCGAACATGATGTAGGAGGTGGAGAAGGCCGAGGTGAATCCCAACATGGTGGTGGCGATTAAAGCCACCAGGAGCATGGACTTACGACCAAACCTGCCACACAAACACGTCACTTTAGTGGCTGTCGTTCTTCTGCACATGGAGTTTGCTCAGTTGTCATTTCCATGAATTCTCATCCATTCTCATTCTGCAGAGCAGTTTCTGAACGGACTCGACTCCTCAGCAGGATCACAGCTCCTGAAATCTGACACCTGGGCAAACTCCATCTGCAGCTGAAGATCATGTGATATGATCAAAATCACCCGTACATGTTAACGTGACATTAGCATTTTAAACAAACAAACAAACAAAGATGCCAGTTTGGATGTAAACATGAGGTCGCAGGTCGTTACCTGATAAACTGACCAGCTGATTTACCTGAACCTCCCACACAGGTCAGACTGAGCTCTGTGGTTTAAGGTGTGTGTGTGTGTGCGCGCGCGCGTGTGTGCGTGCGCGCGTGCGTGTGTGTGTGTTAGTAATCAATGACATGGGCTCATTAGGTAACTGACATTTTAGCCTTATTCAATATAGAGTCACGTGGAGAGTCTGCAGTAGTTCCCACGCACGCACACACACACACACACACAGATGTTTCTATCAGCAGAGCAGCAGCTGACTTTGTCTGAACAAACGGTGAATAACGAGCGGATCAGCGGAGAACAGGCCGGTTGTTCAGTGCGGTTGCTGCTCTGAAGCACATGTGAGATGAAGTGTGTTTTAATGTGACTGTTAAAAACTCCCACAGCTCGAGGTAAAAACACAAAGTCATGAAATCTTTTGCTTATTGTGTGATTAGAGAGTAAACAGAGGAAACTCGATCTGCATCAGCAGCAGATACGTTTTGATTGAGGAAACCCTGAACGCATCAGTAACGTTCACAGACACCCTGTTTGTTTTCATCATCCACCTGCAGAGACTCCAGCATCAGGAAACTGGTTCTGTTCAGACTCTCACAGCACCTGATCCTGGTCTGGTTTAATACAGAGAAAAGTTCAACCGGTTCATTTATGTTGAAACTGAACCAAACTACAGGAGGGA